>JAEQBH010004229.1:0-74227 GCA_016808115.1 Tetrastigma voinierianum | reverse complement strand
ATTTGGTACTAGTTAGAATTGGATGTAAAAGGTCTTGTATTTGGCATCGGATATATTTGCAATTATTCCTCCATCTTTGTTCTCCACATAATGGTGTAACCTTTTTATCTGCATACTGCATTCATGTAGGATGCTATTGACTGATCTAATCTCCAGGGATGCGTAATCCTCATGAGTCCCTGAGAAAGTTCTCATGATAAGTAAGTTGTCTTTTCAAGGAAGTTATACATATATATTTTTCATTCTTTTACTATTTCAGGTTTGAAGCAACACGCCGGATCGGCTAGAGTCGGGAAGTAAGGCAAATGAGCAGATGAATGGGGTTACTGCCCTGAGGAGCAGCTACAAAAAGTAGTGGCATTTGCCAATATTGGCACCTTGGCTGATGCTTGATTCCTTACCACATACGATGAGTGCCTGAAATGGGGAATGGATGGCTATGTCTCAAAGCCTTTTGAGGAAGAAAATCTGTATCAGGCGGTTGCTAAGTTCTTCAAATCCAAACCCATCACAGACTCGTAACACGATCCCCCCGCCAATAATTGCTGCATATTATAAATATGACAGTTTTGTGGGCTGCACGTTACCAACAATTTTTTTCCATGCTCTCTGCTGGTGGTGGTAGTGGTGTATTTTGGCCTGTAAGGATGGTTTCCTCTGAATCTTTGGTTGGGTTGGGTTTGTGGACCGACATTTGAATACAACAGGTATGGGCAGTCATTTCTAACCAACTTTAATTTAACTTGATAACCGTTGAGGTGTATGTATACAGAATCCTCCGACCCCTTGGCATATATAGATATGTGTCTAAAGGGGGAGGGAGGGTCACAAATGTAAATCCAGATGACATTCTTGTATGCTTTCCTTGAAGCTCTTATTATTTGGAGAGCTAAATACTACTACCTGATTTGTATAATCTTATTCTATAGCAGACCTGATTTTCATCAAGGCCCTTTCCCCCTAAGACATTTGATTTATTTGTATTTATTAATTTTTTATGAAGCATATTGATTGGGTCAGTTTATGCATCAATTATTTTCTGACTCGAGCTCATAGTCATGAGCCATGAGTCATGAAGGTCATAAGTCAGCATGCAAACTGATCTGTTTCAGCCGCAGGCAAACTGATCCATACCAGACACGATAGGTGTTGAGTATTTTATGGAATTGCCTTAATTTATTTGTAATTCTTCAATTCTCATAATTTTAGCTTTAGGTCTTAACTCAAACGGTAATTCAGTTAATTATATCACGTTAGGTGAGGTTATCTGATGAGTGGAATTAGTTTGGGTCATCTTAGGGTCAATGTAGGGTTACCTGATCATAAATTTAATTTTAAGGTCCGGGGGATTAATCGAGATCTGCATGGGTGGTCGGATTAGTCGAGTATATGAGATTGGTCTGGACAGTCCACAGTTATCAAATAATAATAATAATTAGCTTTAGGTCTGATTGGAAAATTGAGGCTTAGCCACTAGTGGGGATTTGGACAGCACCAAATTATGTCTGGCAACATCTAATGCTGAATATACCACTTTGAATTCTACTTGCTACACGGTTAACCTTACACAATTGAATGGTAAAATTTTTGTAGAAGGAACTGGCTGTGTGAAATTAGTGAATGACGCTAGGGGAAAAACTCAGCCAATTCAAAAATACTTCTTTTCTCAAGTTAGATGGTACATTTACACGCCAACTTAAAGGTGAGAATCAAAGATTTTAAGGGTTAGTTAAAAAAAGGAGATCTAGGAGTTAATTAGGAAATTGGAATTCTTATTTTATACTCTAAGACGAATCTGCTTGTTACACTTGAGATATATTTGTCAAGTCATTTATAAGAATATCTTTTCATACATACCCATAATTACCCATAATTTATTTTTTTCAAATTCTCAATCAATTAGCTTTCCTACTCTCAAAAGTTCACATACAAATGAAAGTGCACTCATATCATCAATACGATACACAGAAAGTATTCTCATCATAAAATTAAGCTATTTGTCCTCTTTTGGAGTAATCTGATTTTGTATTCACAAAGATCTTTTTGCATACTGACATACAGGCCACTCAAGATACAGACCCCCTGGAATATTCTTTGTTTTAAAACTATATCATCAAGTTAGGAAGTGCTGAAAGTCTTTAGAGGGTCCGTTTGGATATGCCTGTCTTTGAGTGGTTTCACTTTCCATTCCTAACTTGAAGACAGCAGATAAATGGAAACCAATCATTTTCCTTAGCAAACCCAAACACAGCCAAATTTCACCCTCCTGCTACAAACCAAAAACTTCTATTTATCAACCAGATATGGGCAAATGCTAAGGGATACAAACACCACTCATACTCACTTTATAAAAGAATACTTATCAATATCAGTGACTCAACCAACCAATAAAATTTGTTGGTGGTCACCTTCTCTTATTCACGTTTTATTTAGTTTCTATTTTAAAAAATAACGCCAAAAATTGATGGGTGATATAGGACAAACTATAGAAATTAGTTAATACTTAGCCTCACTAAACTGAAGAATTATATTAAGAAAATAAAATAGAGAAGCAAATAGAAAAGAAATTAGAAGAAACGAAAATTTGAAAGAAAAAAAAAAGGCTTAGAGTTGATAAATAAATTATATATATTTTTTCAAATTCATTTTATTTATTTCTCTCTCTTACATCGTGATTAAGAAATTTAAAAATATATAAATTTTTAAGAAATTTTGATTATATTTAATTTTCTTATATATATTTTCACAATCAAATCAAATATAAAAAATTATTTTTCCTTTTTTTCTCAATACTTTTCAAAGTTTCAAATAGAGGAAAACGCAGTATTTGGCGTGGGAAATTAGTCAAACCTTATCATGAGAAACTTTCTTTATATATTCAATTTTGGTATTCTTTAATTACCATTTAATCTTGTCGACATCGTGGATTACAATTCGGCAGTATTACTATGTGCTTGTCCACATATAATTCTTGAATTATATTTTATACTAACCATGTCCCCCGTAGATACTCTATAAATACCTCTTTTTCTAAGCCTACTGATTATCATATCTAGCTAGCTAATCACTGGTAATTAAGGCTGTTTAGCAAAAGCAATTTGTGGTCATGGCGGCGCTAAGGGTCTCCTCTTCCTTGTCTTTTGCTTCTTTTCAAAGACAGCTGTTGCAGATTCAGGGACTGCAACCTACTATACTCCTCCATACGTCCGTAAGGCTCCATAAATTAGCATTCTTTCAAGTGTAAATCATTTCAAATGCCATAATCTTACCTCTTTACTCAACCATGTGAAGCATGATAATCATATTGAACCAAATTTTTACAAGTTTGATCGTTTAAGAGAGTTGGTTTGTTAACATGGTATCAAAGTCCGATCTGAGGTTATGAGCATGAGACATTTGTTTGTAATTTGAATATTTAATCATTATTTGCATATTTGAAAGTCTAAAATGGACTCTATTTGAATTGTTTGAATTACTATTTGTGGGCCAATCTTATAAGCTTGAGCTTTTAATAGGGTTGATCGTTTAAGGAACTAAAATATGGCCTTTTTATTTATAAATTTGCATCATAAATCATTATAAAATATGACCTTTTTGTTTATAAATTCGCATCATAAATCATTCTTGATGTTTAGTAGTTGGATAGTACGATCAGGGGTGGATCCACCCTAAGCCCATGATATAAATGACTTCACTGATTTTTTTTTTTAAATTTCTTTATAGCTAAGGTGATACAAATCCGGTTACTAGACTCGGTCCCAGACTGAAATTTATAAATACCAAATCATTGGACCAAAGCCTCTTATGTTACTTAAGTTTGGCCCCACTAATAGTGAATCCTAGCTCGGCCCCCAACCCCGAGTATGATGATAAAGGGACGATCCTCTCCTTGTTTAATATTCAAATGGAGTTTCTGCCTTTTATATGCAGCTTCTTCTTGCAACGGCTATGAAGACGAAGGTGTGATGATAGCAGCAGCAAGTGATGCAATATGGGACAACCGAGGCGCTTGTGGAAGGTATTATAAGGTCACGTGCGAGGGTGCAACCAACGCTGGCGACCCTCACCCTTGCCGAGGTGATCAACCTCATGTGTTCGTCAAGATCGTCGATTATTGCCCACCTGGCTGTCGAGGCACCATCGATTTGTCCCAAGAAGCTTTTGCTTCCATTGCTGATCCAGATGCTGGGAAAATCAAAATATCCTTCCAACAGTATGTACACTGATTTTGATTTCTTCAAGGTCATAATCAGTTCGTATAATTAAATTATTTGCAGGATTTGAAGTATGATATTCGTATTAAATTCAAATCCTATGAGTTTGAACTTTTCGGAGAGTCGATGGTTTAACATGGTATATGAGCTTGGTCTCGTAAAAGGTTATATATTAGTTGGAGATCTCTCTATATTTTCAATTTCAATATTAATTTGTTTCTATTTGTATTTTTGAAAGTTCATAGTGGATTCAGTTTGATTTATTTGATTATCGTGTGTCATGGATTAATAGGATTACTAATATTTTTATATCTTTTCTTTGCTTGCAGAGTTTGAAGTTCATGGATGTATTGAATGCAACTGGACGTACATGCATGCTTAATAAGAAGATCAATTAATTTGTGGAGTAAATATCGTCCTTGTTAATGTTGAACATGAAGTAGTGTTGTTTTGGTGTTTGCATAGGCTTTGTTGCGCAAGTTGTTGTTGTTAGTTTGTAACTGTGAGGTGATGCATGCAGAAGTATAATGTACCATGAAAGAAAGGATAAGTTCTTCATGATGTGTATTTAATTAAATTTCTTTCTTGACAGATGCAGAAGAATCAAAACCATTTCTAATGCGTCTGTTCAGAGAAGATCTGTTCAAAAAGCTTGTCGGTTTATATAAATAAAAAGAGTGTATGTTATATATACTGTTGCTTTTCTATATTTTCTTTTGGAGATACAGATATGTCAAAATAGTACCCCTTAAAACAGGAAGTTCATTTGCAACCGTCAGATCATTTATAGCCTGAAAATCGTACTTGGAGCCCTGTTTATCTATTGTTCATATGATGCCATACATATTATTGAAATTAATTTAACAAGAAGAAAGAGAAAAGGGAAAGAACTGTACTTGTATGGTTGCTATTCCTCTTGCCGATTGATAAAAAACTGTGATAATTTGAAACTGAACTTCTCAAGATGCAAGCTGGGTATTCCTATCTATCCTGTTATTTTAATTAGAGGTGACAATCTGAGTTGATGCATATTGTCATGTTATGTGAAGGTTTAAGTATTCTATTAAATAAAGTAAACTTAGACGCGACATGTATGTGCAGAGATTAAAACATAAACTCCGATGTGACCGCATTATTCTTGAAGAAAAAAATAATTGTGATTAATGTAATATCGATAAAAATATAATCAAAATTGCTAAAATTATAAATGATGAAACTACATCCGGGGTAATAACATAATAAATCATTAAAGCTGGCGTATGTTGGTAGTTAGTCTGGCTGAGTATTGTATTATGGTAGAATCATATTTCGAGTTTTGTAGTATGATGACATTTATTGATTTGATATATTGTTTTTAATTATATATCTTTCTTCGAAATTAAATCATTAAGCAACGAATCGCGTCGCGTCGTGTGAAAGCAGAAACGTCGTGCGAAATGATATAATCACCCTCTTGCACCAAGACAACGATATAGCATATGAAGGCGACCAGCGTATGCTTGACTCATGACAATGTCCTTGAAAAACAAATGAACCCTAAATTTGTGGGATAGCAGCTTTGTGAAAAAAAGATAAAAAAATTTGTATATGGGTGATTTTAGACAAAAAAATCACCGCTCTTTGATTAAAGAAAAGAGACTAGTAGAGAAAAAGTTTGAGAAAAAATGAGACTAGGTTTTTAATATGACTACATTATTAAATAGATAATGTATCCGCACAACTTATTTAACCTAGTTATAATGTTTTTATATTTAACAATTAGATTAAGTTAGTATATTAGTTTATATATTTAAGGAAAAATAATTTTTATTTTCTAATATGAAAAATATAGAAAAAATCCAAATTTTTTTAAATTAGGATTATTTTTATTTAATTATTTATATATATTTGAAAATATTTTTAAATAATTAAAATACATGCCTTTTTTAATGAGTTATAGAATTATCACCTAAAATGACTATTGTAATTCTTTTATAGAATGTTTGTCGCACAGGGTGTACAAACATTTCTTTAAAGGGAGGGAAGAGTTTATATAAAGGTACATTTAAGGAGAGGCATTTTATCGTTCTTTGAGCTTATGTTTACCGTGTAAGTCTTGATAAAAATTATAGGTGTTTAGAAAGTTTATAAAATAACATGGCAATTTAACTTATTTCCAATAAGCTTAGTTGGAAGCTTATAAAAAAGGCCTCTGGCTTTTTAAAAATGTCTATCTTAGCCAAACTATTATTATGATAAATTATGTAAAAAATAGGAAAAAAATTATGAAAAATAGAAAATAAATTCCGAAAAAATATGTAAAAAGTAGGTACATTTTTTGAAAAAAATTATGTAAAAATAGGTACATTTTTTTGAAAAAAATTATGTAAAAATAGAAAAAAAAATCTGAAAAATAATGAAAAAGTAGAAAACAAATTCAAAAATTATGTAAAAAATGGTTTTTTTTTGAAAATTATGTCTAAATAGGAAAAAAATTCTATGAAAAGTATGTAAAAAAGGTAAAATTTTTGACAAGAATTATGACATATAATTAAAAATAGAAAAATTATAATGATGATGGGGAAGAATGATATTGATGAGTGATATTGTTTGAAATTTGATGCAAATTCATGATGTTTATTTTGTTTTGAAACTTAAAATTTTGTGATGATGAGATCATTTATCAGCTTGATAGAGTTTAACGAGAAGATTTGAAAGTCATATTCCTTAAAATAGAGAAGCGATATATGAATCCTGATTAAATGCAAAGTGGAGTTATAAAGGAAAAACAAATTGTTTTACATATCTAGCATATAAGATTGGTCAAGTAACATAATTTAGGATTAATTACACAAATTGTTTATGTTATATCTGAATTGGTCATGCTTGAGGATTTCTAAGTTGATTGCAGATCAATACAATATTACCAAGCTCTTCCTGCAGAGTTAGTTGCATAGATGTCTATATTGAGACATCGATCTGTCTGAAGTAAATGGCATGCTGAAACCGGCTGCTTAGGCATATCAGTAGTGACTCTCGGATTGAATAAATGGGTGTATAATCTTTTCATCGGGTTCTCCTTGATGAAATGACGATCAACTTCAGCCTGCTTTAGTGCGATCATGTTGAGCGAGTTTTTGTCTGATTTAGTTTGCCTTAGTATCGTGGAATTCTTAGATTGCCCGCATATTCAATCCCCGAGTCCCTCGGTATATTCATATCACATAACAATTCGCATCTGCTGTGTGTCTATCGAAATTAGGGCTTGGCGCCGTCTTGCTACTACCTTCGAACGCTGCTTTCCAGTGACAAGATTACCCACCTTCCACAAAAGTAAAGTAACGGATGTGGACCTTACAGTTTGTTTGATGCCAATCGAGAATCTGTGCTTATCTTCAATGTTAGAGATACCATTTTTAAAACGACAAACCTTTTCCTGGAGCACTCTTTAGTATCTTAAGATCCGATAGGCGCTTCCATATGTTCTTCTAAATTGCATGCATGAAGCTGAAAACTCTGACGCTCTGATATTATATCGGCCTTGTGTGTGATAAGTAGATTAATCTTAGCCAATCGTTGATAAGACCCTTGTCTATTGGGGCTTGGTACAGGAAATTCCGAGCTTATAATTCATTTTCATGGCGTCTCTTGGTTTGCAACCAAGCATTAGGTTCGGTTAGAAGATCTAACCTGTTTCATTGTAAAGCAAAGACTCCATGTTCGATCTTGCTACCTCAATTCCCAAAAATATTTTAAGTTGCCGGATCCTTCATTTCAAATTTAGTGGCTAAATACTCCTGTAAAGCTTTCATTTCGCATGGTCATCTCTGCCAGACCATATCATCAACATACCTGATTAAAGGTTGTTACTTTTCCTTGCTGTGTTTTATAAACAAGTGTGATCGAGTTACTTTGCTTATAAGCGAACTCCTTCATTGTAGTGAATTTCTGTGAGCCATACTCTAGGTAATTTGTTTCCAGCCATACAATGACTTTTTTAATTTGGACTTCACCTTTACATGAAGAACCATTTTAACCAGTGGTAGCTTCCATGTAGACCTCTTCTTCAAATCTCATTGAGGAAAGCATTTTAACATCAAATTTATTTATGAGGCCAGTCTTAATTTGCTGATATAGATATAAGAATGTGAATTGTATTGATCTTAGCCATGGTGCAAAGTATCGATAGTCCACATCACTTTACTTCTTGGCATGTATATGGTAGTCGGGCTTTATATCTATCAATACTTCCATCGATTTGAGTTTCATAGTAGGCACCCATCTGCGTCAATTGAAACTTCATTCCTTTAGAGCGTGGAACAAGTTCCCAAGTGGCATTCTTTGTAGAGCCTCATCTCTTCGTTCCATCGCCTTTCTCCATTTTGGATCATTGATACATCCTGCATTAGGAATAGAAATTGGACAATTGATTCATGATAAGTATACGATTCGATCGACCTATGAGATGACACATAATTATTAATTGGGTATTTGAGTATGAGCCGGGATCGGGTTAAATGTTTTTTGGAACTCCTATTGATCTTTGTGGATGTCTAGGAGCTGTATTTCTGGGGACATATGTTTCATTAGACTCTCGAGCAAGGGTTCATACTTACTTGGGGAGGAACATTGGGTTGATTCTTCAATATGTAAGGGTGAGATGGGAACGCTCACGGTATCGGTGGTGATTCACTCGAGTTTCTGATTTTGATCACAACAGTGCATGGCAGTCTTAAAAATGTTCATTCACCTCTTCAGCTCAATAAACTCATCACCTCTCCATTCTCTTCAGAGCGGCTCCGAAGAATTTTAGAGAATCACGAGATTGTAAGGCTCTAATTCTCGGAGCGAGGCATCTAGATTCACATGTAGCTTTTCGGGTTTGTGGATCATAGCACCTATCCTTTTTGAAGAATTGAGTGTGACAAAAACACATGTTTCACACATGGATCAAGTTTATTTCTCAAGATTTTTGGGATGTGAACATATATGGTACATCCAAAAACTCGGGGTTCAAGATTCGGAAGATGGGGAATTGAAAGTAAGGATTGCAATTTCTGTTGAGGAGTTTGAAAGTCTATTACTCGAGAAGGTGTTCGGTTGATGAGGTAGGCAGCAGATTTCACAGCTTCACCCCAATAAAATCGAGGCATGTTCATCTGTCTCACCAGAAGAGAAAACACGCCTACCTCGAGTTGTCTATTCTTTCTCTCTTGCCAATCCATTTTGTTGTGGAGCATAGGTGCATGAAGATCGATGGCCGAATTCCATGGTTGCTCAAAAAATTCGCAGGGAGGGCATACATAAACTCGATTACCATTGTCGGATTGCCAAAACCTGTCTGCTTTTGATCTTTGGGTGTGAGCCATTTGTGAAAGTGCAGGAATGCTAAACACACATCACTTTTAATAAGTAGGGACACCCAGTCATTCCTAGTGCATTCATCGATAAAGTAATCACAAATGCTTATGAGCTCTAGATATAGGGGAACCTTTGGGGCCTGGCTTGTCAGTGAATAAGCTTGAAAGGTTACGAACTTTTATTCGGACTTGGTGAATAAGAAATACGGTGGCTCTGCTTGAGTTCACAGAATGTCACAATGCAAATTCCTATCATTCAATCCTGAAAAATTGTGGTTACAATTTCTTAAGATAACAAAAAGAAAGATGTCCTAATCTGATTGCCATAACCATATAGTTGCTCGAGCCTTTGCACTAGTTTGATTTACTTTGTTGATTTTCGATCCCCCATTATCTAATCAACTCTAAGTAGTAAGGAGTTTGCCGAGTCTAACACCATAACGAATCTTAAGGTTAGAATGTCTTGAAAGACACAAAATGAGGAATGAGATTCTACAGTACAAGCGAGAGTTGAAATGGATGTGAGGACAAAGGTTGTATTCGAGATGGAGCAGCAAGGGCGATCTCTAATGGTATTAGACAGAATGCGCGGATCCTTCCCCGATATGGGAGGTGTACTACCATTAGCGGTGGAAATAGCGATTGAGAAGAAGGAGAACATATTTTAGCGGCGGAGTCCCCGCGTCATGTGATCGGATACTGTCGTAATCCAGTTCTATTCTTAGAAGTTGCGAGAAAATAGGATCTTTCACCAGATATCACGGATGGGCAACATTTGTAGTAGGCGGCGGTTGATTTCTTGACGATGTCATCGCATAAGCTTTCCGGTAATCTTTTCACGGGAGGCTTCTTTGAGGAGTCCCACCACTCCGAACTCACAACAGCTTTACGAGGGTGATGGGTTTTGGGGAAAAATCGCATATACGATGGTTTTCTTGCGGACTTCTTTGGGATCAGCGCGCTCGATCACAGTAGCCAGAAACAAATGATTTACGAAAGATTTCAAAGAGATATGTTACTTCTCCTAAAAATAGTGATATAGATCTGATTCTGTCCTAAAAATTGGAAATTATAAAAAGGAAAAACAAATTGTTTCTATATCTATATACAAGATCGGTCAGCTAACATAATTTCTAGGATTAATTACACAAATTGTTTCATATCTATATACAAGATTGGTCAACTAGCAGGATTTCTAGGATTGATTCTTAGAATCAATCTATTATTGCGAGCAACATTGTGATGTTTGTTGTTTTGTTTAAGCGTTTGTGATGATGGGAAGCACTAGTAATGTTTGATTTTTATGTTTGATGTTATATATTTATTTTTATTTGATAAAGTGCCTTGAATGGTATTTTGTTTGAATATTATTGGTTACATTTTGTGTTAGATTGATGGAGATGTCGACAAAAAGTCTTGTCTCAAAATTTGTCTTACGCCTAAACATGAGCTTTCATACTTCTTAAATAACCATGAGTTCATGGTTCCCAATGATTTGAAAGAAGAAAAAAAACTACAATATTTTAGTTTTTATTATCTCTTTAATGCAATATAAAACAAAATTGAAGAGGAGATAATGGTTCATTAGTTATTTTTTATACTAAATATTACATTTGAATGATAAATATTTCAGTATATAATGAATCTTTACTTTAGTTTTAATTTTTATATATGATTTCTTGATATATATATATATATATATATATATATATATATATATATATATATATATATATATATATATATATATATATATATATATATATATATATATATATATATATATATATATATATAATATTAATTTTAGTTCTTTAGTTTTAAATTTTTAAAATTATGAAAAATGTTTATTTATTCAAATGCTTCAATTTTATAAATTTTTTATGATGACATTTTCAGTAATTTCAATCGTTATAAGTCTTGTAATAATGCATGAAACATAAATGACTTATTAAATAAAGTATTTGCCGAAATATATGTTCTCATCTATTAAGAAAACTCTTATAAAATAGGGTGTTTAATTAAAGACATTCTGAAACAATGCAAAAATCTATTTGTCAAATTGGCACTAATGACATGTTAAGAAAAAGGGTCATTAAAAGAGGTGCATATGTTTTAAAATATTTTTAAATAGCATGTTAGGCACAAATAGCAAGTCATATAAAATTAAGCTAATTTAGTTTATCAACTTGAAGTGACAATAGAAGTGGCTGGAACCAGTTTCATGTTTTTTTTTTTTTTATATTTTTAAAATTCCAAAGGAATGAAATAAATGGTCCTCCTCGTTATAGATAAACCAATTAATTTCCTTGGTAATAATTCAGGATCTCATTGCACACAATGGATGAAACACAGGGGAACGAGAGGATTCAATATTAGGTAGGAGCAAACTTAAATATTGTCATGAGACTTTGGTCTTAATTGGTATTTAGGTAGAGTGTAGTTTTGGGTTCAAGATGAGTCCACGGCAATGCATAAGTGAAAGAAATGAGTTTCCCAAGGGATGGTCACCCTGGTTAGGTTTACTTACAAGAGTGGCCTTTAAGTTCCTATTATACCTGAGGAGAAGGAGGGTGGGTGAAAAGAGGCCAAAAACGAGGTACTAGAAGAGCTAGCATTGCCAAACGCTGTTATACTCATCCATGTATGGCTTAGGCTCAAGACATGACAGCCTTCAAGTTCAACCTGTAATTATTCAATAATGGAATTCCTACGTGCAAGCAATAATCTATTATCAATGCCTTTCTAGCCACAGAATCTGCTGTTATTTAATTGGCCATTGACCGATCGACTTGTCACCTGATTTTAATTGGGTCGTGGAGAGCAGCTAGCACTCCCTTCAGTGATCTCCCAATTTGCACAGTATTTTATGTATTACTACACCTAGGTGCTTGTTTCACTAAGTACTCTAGTACTAAATAACCAAGGTGGAGTAATGGGTCTAGAGACGCTCCATTCTTTTCTACATCTTATACGCTTTATATGGCTAAAAACAAAAAGAGCTCCACCCACCATTGCTGAATAATAAACACAGAGAATGCATATATAGGTCTTTTGTATAGTAAAGTCTTTAACACTAAAAGCAGAAACAATTGACATCAAACGGATAACGACCAAATGCATGTTTTCTGCTAATTTTGTCAGCCATTCACCCAGTACAAACCTTCATGAATCTAGAGCACTCAGCTCTTAATTATATATCCTTATATAAAAAAGAATGGAAACTTGTGTTTCAATTTATTGATTTGAGAATAATTACAAAGAAAGTATAAAATCTATTATTCGGTTTGATTTTATAGAAAATAATTATTTTTTAAGTATGATAGTACCTAAGTAATATCTTAATAAATTGTAAATCTTGTCTTGTCATCGAGTCTTCTGTAATGAGCAGGTAACAAGATAGTGCTTAGAATTTTATTAAGACTAATCTTAAATATCATCATGAAATATGATATTTTTATGAAATAAATATATTTTTGCGATGCTTTATGTCTTTTTTACAATTATTTCCAAATCATTTGGATTGAAACATAAGTTCTCAAAAAAAAAAAAAAAAAAAGGAAAAAGGGAAAAAAGAAACTCTATGTGGTCAAGGGCCATGGGACCCAAACAAGACTGTAACACATCTAAATAAAGTTCACATTTAAGAAATATAGTAAAAATTACTACCTGTACCAGAGGTGTTGAGACATTTACATTATGATAGTGGTTAGCTATTTCTGTACTGGTTGGTGAAAAGAGTGAGACGAAGTTAATGGAAGATGACAATGGATTGAAATGAATGGTCCCAAAAATGCCAAACCATTCCAATTAATATTCCTCTGCCATATATGTATCCCATCTCTATTGCCTTCACAAAACAATTCCAATCATGGACAGGTTAGCCGACAGCCATTATAAAGGGATATAAAGCAAGCATTTTACCTACCTCGAGGTAATACAAATCACTCCGGAAAACAACAAATTCCAATCGCAGCTGACCTGAAATCATCATCCATGTTACACATCATAAGCGCTATAGTATGAATTTTTTTATGATCATAAAAGCAATTCTCTACTGGAAAAATGTTCTTATTGAAACATTCACTACTCAATTGTCCATAAAGGAAAACAAACCTTAACCTGCCTAACCTGTCTAAGAATTATTAGGGTTTTTTTAAATTCTTTAAAAGTTTACCTCATCATACATGATTTGAAGCTATTTATAAGTCATTAGAGAACATTTCCTTAAAATCCATTGAATTATCAGTTTCCTTTTAGCAAACTATGGAGCTAATAGTATCCTTGAAGGAAACCCTAACTCAAGGCCATAGACTGTCAAAAGACAAACTATAGAACTGTCTGGTTTGGACAGGATATCTCCTGCTATTCTCTACACCATCTTCTTTTATAAGGCCCAATTGAGCCATGAATTATCTTCTTCAGAGGTAGATGTTGTTGAGAGGGCCAAAAGAGCTCTGCAGAAGGTGCTCGTTTCATGGTTTCCGGCTGCGGGGAGATTAAGGATAAACGAAGGGACAGGGAAGCTAGAGATCGACTGCAACAATGAAGGTGTGAGCATGATTATTGCGGAAACTGATTCACTTCCAAGGCTTGGTCGGCTGCATAAATACAAGCCATGTTACGAGAAGCTGGTTCCTCAGCCAGAAGCTGGCGATGTATCGAAACCCAGTAGTTGTTGTACAGGTTTGATTCTTCTATCATGATAAAACCCTAGATTTGATGATTTTTCTTTCTTACTTTCTTTTTCAGCTTTCCAGTTAATGTACCAATGATTTTGTGTATGTGTGTGCCAGCCATCAAAATCATGAAGTTTTCTTGACAGAATTGTAGAATGAGTGAAGGCTGATATACCTGCTCCATGTGGAAAACGCTAAAATTCAATTCAAACTTTCTTTTCATTATAGGTCACACTAAAATCAGATCACCTGCCAAGTTGCATATGAAGTTAGCTGTTTTGATTCTTCTATACATGAATGTAGAAACCCCAGTTATTTCTCGATCCTTCCTTTGGCTTATCACTGTTGCTGGTTTAGCTTTGCTCCTCATATACAGAAGCCTAGCTATTTCTTCTTTATATATATTTTTCTTCTGTTGCTGTGATGCTAGTACTTTTTGTTTAACCCTTTTTTCTTTTCAGGAACACCGGACTAATTAGTTTGAGAGATAACTGCCTGAATTCTCAGCTCCATTGTTGTGCTTTTCTTCTTTGATAAGCTCATAGTGAAGAAGAGCCTATGGCTCAGCTTCTCTCTTCATAGGTTTCACCTTGCCTTAGTTTCTTTCAGCTAAAAATTCTAACTCAACAAAATCCAAGGGAGAAAAGGGAAGAAGAAAGAATGGAAAAGAGTTACACCACCAACTGTAGGGAAAATGAGAAAAAAAAATTAAAAGACTAAAATGAAATAGAACTGGGTTTATGACTTAGTTTTGTTTCGTCAAGAGATCATAGAAGGAGAAAATATTGGAATGCTAGAGTCCCATATGGGTTAGAGATAAAGAAAATTATAAATCAATAAGTATAGACAATATTCAATTGATACAAGGGTTTTCAAGGTTTTTAGAGTCTAAAAACAAAATCATGAGGTCTTGGACAGTATCCTACTAATAATATAGGTAGGGTTCAAGAAGGGAGAAGATTATATAGATTAATAAATTGACAATATCTAATAACCATGACGGCTCGAGACTCAGGATTGTAAAATAGCATACCAATGTAGAACACTCTCATCGAATTTGTTTTACCATATATTTTGCATACATTTTTCATGATAAACGGTTCTTTTTTTTTTTATGAATTTATTTACATAATGAATTCAGCACATTCCTAAATGCAGATAACAAGGTTTGGTTGTGGAGGAGGGTTTTCAGTCAGTTCCGGTAGCCATGCCTTATTCGACAGGTCTGGAGCATTCAGCTTTCTCTCTGGCATCCTGGGCTCATCTATCAACTGGGAAGATGAGTCTGATCTTACCCATCCCCAACCATTCAAGAGATTCCTTTCTGCATGCTATATATTCACCCAATTCAAGCCCCGGAGGCGCATCTTATACGAACAAGATCATATAGCAGCAGCCTGAGATCTTTGCACTTATACCCATGCAAGCCATTTCGTAACGACAGAGTGTTAGGAAACTACACTCTAAAAAGTTCAGCCAAATCGATCCACTCCAGGTGGGCTTCAGCTTCAAGCATTTCTCTGCATTGGGGAAGAAGTCGTGGGGCATGGAAGGGTCTAGCAGTTGAACAAGGGAAGCTGTCAAAGTGTTCTACCTTTGATGTTCTATGTGCCCATATATGGAAGGTATCAAACTCACAAACATCGTTACTTTAAATAGAAATCTTTGTTGCACCAAACCCTAGTTAATCAATTAATAAGTCATTATATTTGTTTAGTAGATGGGATGAGAAATGAAAACTGCTGTTTATAAATTGGTTTTGAAATAATTATGCAAAGAGTTCTTGAAATAGTTTTATAATATTTTGTAGTGCAAAGTTTTGTTTTGAATATCGATTTAAAAAAGTTTATTTGAATATATTTTCTATAATGTCCAAGGCTTCTTTGTAACATGGAAAATATGAGGAAAAAAATATTAAGAAAATAATTTTCTTAGAGTTTGGTTTACTTATAGAAAATACAAAATAAAATAAAATATAAACAAGCGAGACAAATAAAATAAATTTAAAATAAATATATAAAATTAACTTATAAGAGTTTAAACCTATCACTTCTATATGTAATGTTTCTTTGTAATTTATATAATTAATTTTTGAATGATATTAGGAAACGAATTAAAAAAATATCATTTTGAGCATCTTATTTATTTATTTATTTTAACTTGGAAAGCATTAGGAATGAAAAAATATTAAGAAAATGATTTTCTTATGTTTATTTCACTGTAAAAAAAAAAATAAAATATAGTAAATCCTTCAAAAAAATTTTTTTTACATATTTTAAATTTTTTATATTTTTATGTAATAAAGCAAAACAAATAAAATAAGTTTAAATAAAGATTCTAGTTAAACTATCGTTTCTACATGTAATGTTTCTTCATAGTTATATAATTAATTTTAATTGTATTTAGAAACAATTAAAAATATCGTTTGAAGCATCTTATTTGTTTTTGTTTTTTACGTTTAGAAAACTGTTTTTTTTTTTTAATCTCTCTATTCATTTCTAATACATCAAATAAATATGTTCTTTACGTAAATTTGTCCACAAATCACTGCAGTGAAAATTCGCTTGTACCATTATCGTTGAAGTAGATGTATGCTTATTTTGGCGGAGTTGAGCTGGCTTTGTCAACTTGACCATTTTTACGTGTTAGGTTGAGTATAAACGTGTTTGGATTAAATTAGTGATCATATAATCAGTTTAATAAATGAGTTATATTTATGTCGATCCATAACATAAGTAATATGAATTGTGTGACATTGACATATTAATACTAACTAAATTACCTATTTATATAAATTGCTATGTTAACCTCGATCGTTAATATCTCGTTATCTTATTCTAAAACCGTCTCGCCGGGTGGGTTTTATGTGTCAGTTCGTTATTATAAATGTGTGATCCATATTAAGATATGATTGTAACCACCGCCTCATTTGAATGCCATGTATCCTGTTAATGAATACCATCTAAAGATATTTGTGATCGTCTAAACTATAGATGTACCTAAATTAATCCGTTAAAAATTATTTGTTTTAAAAGTATACAGCTGGTTGTGTCAGAATAATTGAATGTAGAATGGGGATCAATCACTCACTCTCGCCTGCTACTTGGTTCACAACGTTAAAGGAAAAATTATTTTTTATGTTTAGTAGCCTAATAACAAGAGTAAAAGAACATCAAATACAAACAAAATTACTTATGAAATTATATGTTTTTAAGTTATGTAATCTTTGTATTGATGAGTGAAAATAAATCAAATAAATTTGAAGTAGCAAATATTATTTAAGACTTAATTTCATTTTTTTTATTTCCTTCTACTTTTTCTCTTTATAGTAAAAGAGTGGGTATCCATTCAACCTTCTATCTTCTTTTAACGACAATCTTTTATGATGCTATTCTCTGTAGAGCAAGGTGAAAACTATATGCTCTTTTTGTTTATATCTGTATTACAGTGGTTGTAGACAGAATAAAATCCCCCTCTCGTAAGAACTTCACCAGGAAACGCCTTTGTTCTTGCTTCAGTGTCTTGTCTGGTGAGTGATCCTATTGAAACCTCTCCACAACACAATTCAGAGGATTCAAGCAGCAAGATGTGATCACAGATGGAATACATCAAACTATATGCGAAGGCTTTGGAATCCTCCGACAAGTTCTTCCCGTCCATGAGAGAACTGACAATAGTGACTGACTGGTTGAGATTTCCCTTCCATGCTCTGGATTTTGGTTGGGGAAAGGTTTCTAGCGCTGCTCTCTTGGCCACTCCGGTGCCGGAAACTGCTTTTCTGATGTTGAATCTTGAAGAGTCTGGAGGGTTCTTGGTGAGGATTGGGATTGGAGGACAACATGTTCAAGATCTTATCACCAACTTCAATAACTTCAACTACTGATGGAATGGTGACACTTGATCGTCTACTACAGGCGCCCAATTAAGCTGCAGGTTGTGTTAGATGTTTTCTTCTATCCAAGTCTTTACTTTCTTTGTCCTCTTTTTAAAAGATATGTAGACATCAAAATCTAATAATGGTTGTTGAACTCTTTAAGTTATTGCGATGTTGTGATGAATACAAGCTCCGTCAACCCGATTCAAAATAGGTAGGATCATTACTCGATCGCCGAGTTAATAGGTTAGACGTACAATATCGGTGGCAGTATGAGAACTTTTGGGGAGCTCACAAACAAAACCACGGACCTAAAATGCATAATATCTTACCAATGTGAAGCGAGAGAAAGGTTCATAAGTTTCCCAACATACACTATCAAAATCAGGTTCAAGCTTGTGGGTGGATGCTGAATAAAATGATTAGTAATAGTTTTTTACCTTAGGCATTTACTCAAACATAATGAAAAACAAGAAAATCCTAGTTTAAGAAGAGACTCGGTTGTACTTTATTCAAGGGAGGTTGTTGGACATGCTATCAAAGTCCCATTTCCTAAATATATCCATTAATTTACTAGGCTTTTTTTTTATATGGAGCCAAAAACAAAATCATTAGGACCTTGTATGCTCAAAATGAACAAATATCATACCAATGTAAGAATGATAGGTCTATAAGTTTCCAACATTATATATTTTATATGGAAAAAGAAGAGCTCCACTTCCATATATTAATCCCATGAATGAGGTTTTCATATGGTAGATAGTCTAATTGGTTTGCAAAAGCAGAAACAATAGACATGAAACGGATATCGACCAGATGCATATTTTCTGCGAAATTTTGTCCGCCATTGGCAGGAACAAACCTTCATGTGGACGGAGAGTTAATTAGGTAGCTCTTGTCCTTCTACAGAAGAAACTCTCTCTGGTCAAGGGGCAATGGAGGCCCACTGAAATATATTTCTAAAACAGAAAGTTTTTTATTTTTTGAAAGGTAAACATTTTTATTTACATTGTAATAAATTGTTCCTATTAGGACTCAAACCACCCGGGATCCTTCTCCTTGTTATGCTTTTACCTATTTAAACGTTGAACGTTTATCACTTGATCTAGACATAATAGACAATATAAGTTAATATTTAGAAATCTGATGAGTGTGAAATCTCGAAAATTTTAATTTTAAAGAAAGAGATAAATGGTCATTTCGATTAATCAAAATTTTAGATCTTGGATGACAAAGCGGACTTCACAGTTGGAGATAAATACCATGAAATCTAACTCTGCGTCGAATTTAAACCAAAATTCCAAGGCAGTCGGAATTTCGTTTTAGAGACAGTAGGGAGTGAGTGCTTACGCTTTACTTACGTTTGGGTAAGAACAGCGATTAATGCGTAATAAGTCTGCGAAATTAATCAAACAAGAAGAGCAGTGGGGCCCATGGACATAGAGACATCCTTATTGAATTAAAATCTAAGTAGGTGGATAAGGATAAAGTGGAAGTCAACCCGATGGGAGGTTGTGAAATGGCCAGTGAAAAAAATCACGTAGAAAAGAAAAAAAAGGCATCTAACCTACTCATTTTTGTTGGATCCGGTAGTGGAGGGCTGCATGATTCTAGAGAGAGAGAAAGTCCAAATTCTCTCTAGATTTCCCGGCATTCGAACTGTTGGTTCTCGTTGGGCTAAGAGGCAAAGTTGCTTTACGCGGCAAAAGTTGCAACGTGGGCCTTGCGATTTTGTGGAGTTTCGACAACTCCAGGTAGGGTCTTCTCTCTTTGGTTTATTTTAGAACCCAGAGTCGATTAAAATGGTTTGGATGGTATGAGTAGTGGTAGTATTTGATAGTCAAAAATCGAAGGCTATCTTGGAAATTAGGGACAGTTTGGACGATCCGGGCCCGATCTTAATTTGAATGGTCTTTATTACCTTGGATGTGTTATAAATTGGTTTGAGTGTTTGGGGCGAAATGGCGTGAGTTTCAGTCACTCGGGAGTGGGACCGAATCTTGCAGAGAATTGCAGGCGGTTCGGACATTACGTCTTTGACTAACGATCCAGGTTGATAGTTGAAGCTAAATTGTCCATGTGATTTGTTTGCAAATATTCTTTAAAATGAATGGTTTTAGTGTCACGGAAAGGAATTGTTAATGGTAAATTTAATGTGTTAACACTTGATGTTTGAATTATATGAAATATAATTGTGTGTGGTAAGTGGAATTAAATTGTTTATTAAGCGTAATTAATTTTGATGTTATTCTTATGAATAAATAACGTGTAGTTAGTATGTGATTTTATGCGATATATCGTGATTGATATGGCATGTGTTGTATGAAAATGGCATGTCGTTTATGTCTTGTAGAGGTGAACTAGAACAATATATGTGAGTGCATGACATGAAAAGAATGGTTGTGAAGAGAAAGATTTGAAAAGGAAGATTTTCCGAAGAATTGCCTTGGAGGGTGTCTGACCAGTTCCCGTCGAAGAAATTGATGGCCCATTTCGGAAAATTACTGATAATTCACCTCGGTTTGTCGATAGATTTTCAGGCTGGTAGTATGTTTCGAGAACAAAAACTTTGTTTTGAAAACGGTGTTTTTCAGCGACTGAGCAGGCGTCGTGAGAGAGTCGATTAGGCGCTCGAGGAAGTGGGAAAGGGTGAGTCACATTCTCATCCAATTTCATGTGGACGTTTGAGTGAGCATGCTATGTTGGCTTTTACTTTAATGTGTGTTTGGTTGCATTCGTGTGCGCAGGTGGGAGTAACCGAAGTGTGGATAAATTAAACTCAGGCATTGCTTACCTATCGACGGAAGGTATTTGGTCTGAAGTGTTCGGAGCGAATGTTTCATTTAGAGGCATTTGAGAAGAAAGTCGAGGATTGTGGCTTTGATATATATTTTGAAAAACATGTATTATAGTCTTAATTTTTAATATATATGTTTGTATTAGAGTGATGTAGCTCTTGAAAGCCCCATTATGTATAGTTTGATATCTTTTAGTGGAGAGTATAATGTGTAGACTGATGTGACCCATTTTTTCCTCGTATATGGGTCGCGATATAAGAATAAGCGAGGTTTTAAATGAGGTTGGCTTGATGGTGTGGAACCAGGGAAATAGGGCGTCACAATGTGAGTGTTCTTTGTTGAAGATTTATTGATACATGCACAGTGTGCTGATCATGTAATAGGATATGGTAGTGTCAATTATTTGTCTACTGCATGATGAGAAACAAGTAACAAAAAGTTAATTGAAGATGATACATATGGATACCTAGAGTAATTACTACTTAGTTTTATAAAAAATTTATGAAAATTAATCGAGCTTTTAATCTGATATAGTAAATTGTGTACTAAAACTCATTCTCAACCATTTTAATGTTAACGTTTTAACCAACTGATCTAAGCTCCTGGATAACTAGTTTTATAAATTAATAATCCCAAGTTCGCTAAAAAAAATAGAGGTTCACTAAAGTCTACATTCATTATTTATTCATTATCATTATCTAATATCTTTCCAACACCTGTAACTATATTGTTGCCACGTGGCATGAGATTCTAAATCATTTTCAGTAAAAATCAAATTCAGGATCAAAAAGTGTCCGTGAAAGGTGTTTTACTTGTTTAGAGGCCATGTGAAATTAACTGAACCATTCGTCTTAGTTTTGGTCTTGTTTGTTTTTGTTTCATTACTACTACGATTATTATTATTAATGTTAATATTATTTATTATTTATTTATTATTATTATTATTATTATTGAAATTACTATTATGATTAGTACCTATGATTCCAGTTATGAGACTATTGATTTGATTTATTATATTGATAGGATATATTTTGCTTCACATATAATTTGAAAATTTTATATACATTTTGATATCAAACAGGTGAAATACTCTTAAATAGTTTTTTTTTTTTTTTTAAAGAGATAAATATATTGATTCGTATTACTTGTCTGATTGATAAAAACATAAAATTAAAAGTGTTAAAAATTTTAGGATGACATAATATCTTAAGTTAATAGAAAAAGGATTATTTCAGAGGCTTATCGTTTGATATGTCCAATCACATATAATACTAAGATTGTAGATCTGACATCTGAAGCGAGCAAAAGATTTGATAATTTATTAAATACGAGATTATGTATTAAAAACGTGAAGAACTAACGATTAGGACAACTCGTGTGTGGCACAAGTTGGCGACAAAACCTGTGAAGTATGATGGGCTGACCGACATGTTGTAACAAGTCCATGATGATACATGCCATAGCGATCGGCGATAAAATAATGCGATAAGTCGATGAAACAAAATCACGAAAAAATAAAGGAAAAACAAGAAACGTCACGAGATTTGTATAGAAGAAATCGTTTTATTGAAAAGAAAGAAACCGGATATGAAGAGAATGATGGAATAGGTATGATTCGACCCAAATGACAAAAATAAAAATAAAAATCGCCCATTCTTTTAAGGGTTGAAGGAGAATAGTAGGAGAGGCATTTAAGGGTTTCCGCTTAGAAAGTAGTTATTTAACCACGAGGTTTACAATTGGTGGATATTTAATTAGAGTTGAGTCTTTTCATTTAATACGGGTTCTTTGGGTGTTTTGGTGCTTTGAACTACAGGACAGAATGAAAACTTGGGAGGTCCATTTGGTACTATGTTGACATATGTGGTCTGTTGAGACTCTTTTATGTGCTTTTTTAATGATTGTAACCTTTATCAGCCCATCGAGCATGGCTTTTGGGTTGGCGTGCGAGCCACGCCACGTATTAGGGTTTGGACCTCATCAAATGTAGACCAAACGACTATAATAAGGATTCTTATTTTTCCTTTGTTAAAAAAGATAAGTTATATGTTCAATTATCAATTTATCGCTCTTTAAAAAAAAAAAAATTATCAATTGCCAACGAGATATGACTCAATGGTTAAAGGGTTGGGGAGACTGATCGTGAAAATGTAGGTAAGGATGATTTGATCTTCCTAACAACCGAGTGGTCTTGAGTCTATTGTGGATTCATTTATTACATTATGAGGGATGGACCCCAGGTATGGTATGAACTTGCATCTTAGCTTTTTGTGTGTCGTAGATTATTTCAGGAACTTTTCATTGATGCAATGAAATAAAATAAAATTGGGGACATAGAAAGGAATTCAAAAGATTCTGATTTGATATATCAATTAGTCATTTTAAATAATAACACTTTATAAACTTTTTTTAAATCTCCTTTCAAGCTGGCTTTTTTTGTTTTAATTAAAAAGCTAAATTACTAAGCTGTATTTTGAAAATTAACCTTAGAAGCGTTGGTAAATACGATTTTAAAAAAGTAAAAGTCTAGTTTTATGAATATTTTGAAAAAAAGTATATAAATTTAACTTTTTTTAAATGAATTATTTTTGACTTTAACTCATAGATTAAATCTCTGCAACAACATAATACCTAATATGTGATTAAAAGAATTGAATGAGACATAAAATGGATCGACAGGTCTCCCTGAAAGCATAGTAGTATAATATTATAATGTAAGTAAAATGTGAATAGTATAAAAAAAGAATTAATTTATCCCAAATATAAAACATAGCTCAAAAGGAAACAAGAAATAACAGTAGTACGGATATATAGTTCTTAGATTTTAACGAAATATTGGAAATATCGAAAATATTGGTGGATATTTTGACAAAATATCAGTAAAGATAATTATATAAAATTTATGAAAATGCTTAATTTTTTTTAAAATGAAAAAATAAGTAAAATACATATATTAGAGAGAGTTAATTAATATTAAATGAGATATATCAACTAAATATTAACATAAGATATTGAAAATCAAAATATTAGATATTATAATTATTAAAAGATATATCAACTAAATAATATGATAATAGGAATTAATTATATTTATATTTATTTATTAACAAATAAAATTATTTTTTTGTTATTTTAACTTCATTTATTTTAGTTAAAACATATTTAATCAAATTTAAAATAAGAAATATCCTGTTATTTTATTATTTATACAAAATATTCTACATAAATGTTGATTTATTAAATTTGATAGTTGTGATGTCAATATTCTTACATTGATATTAATTTATAATTAAAATTATCTTAATAATTTTATATTAACAAATTAATTTAATTTTTTAAAAATTTAGAAAATATGAAAGGATTCTTGAAAAATAAAAATGAAGTGATATTAAATTAATAATGTAAAAATAATGTGAATAATAGAAGCGTCTGAGTTTTATTTGCATATAATGACAAACTTGTTGGCTTGGTGGAGAAGGATGCAAGCATTTCACTTGATTTAGGAGTTAATAGGAGAAAATTTTAAGTTTGATGTTTTAGTAGAAAAAAAAAAAAAAATTAGGCTGAGTAAATGAAAAATCGGAAATATCGGGTGAAACCCGATCATCGCCGATGTTCGAGCGATTTTATCGAGAACTGATCGAATCATTATCGGTGGAGGAGGATATCGTGTTGGCCATAGTGATGGCCAAAAACTCGTCGATATTTAAATTTTGTTATTCTGTGCAACACAAAGTTTGAGTTTGTGTTATGATTATTATTATTTACATCATGATTATTTCTTTTATGATAATAATAATAACATTGATAGGAATAAATTATAATAGTTAATAGCACAACACGCTTATTTTTTAAGGTATTGAAAATAAATAATTTTTAGATTAACTATCAAATTTGAAGACTTGATTGTATTGGAAATATTCCATATAGTATGCTAGCTGTAAAAAGTAATTTCTTTAAATTTTTCATGAAAATGATTTTATTACCCTTTCTAGGTCCCTAGGATGAGTAAATTAAATAATAATAAATATTAAATAAATAATAATTTACCCAAAAATACCAATAGATAGATTGTAGCTAGGTCATGAGCCTCACGCGTCGCATAATCAGTATATGTGAAACTTTGAATAAAATCAGAAAATTAAAATTAAAATCGAAATGATTAAATCCCAAAAATTATATAGATGATTAAGCAAAGTCTTAAGACAGATTCGGTGACTAAACTAATATTATTCTTATTTAGAAATAATAAGAATAATAATAGAAAAAAAAAATTTGAATGCTGGTCAACTAATCATAAGTAGAGATTATTAAAATAATAAAATAGGCATACTTCAGAATGTTGTACTTAGTACCCACACCCCCTCACATCAGCCCTCTAACGTCTGCAAAGAATTATTAATATATATTTTATTGAATTAAAATAATCATTAGAAAATTGATTTGTTGATTCATTATCTGACTACGCATTATCGATATGGCTTCAATCTGTTTCAGTTCAGACTTCAGACTTCAGACCCAACTGGCAAAGCAAATCTCTAATTTAGTAATTTTAGTCTCGAAACTGACAGAGGAATACCCGATTTTCTTTTTATTTTCCTTAGATTAGATGAGCACATGTGTTTAAATGGAAAATTGGAAACAGAAAGAAAAATGACTAATAGCCTGTTTTTTTTTTTTTTGTTTTGTTTTCTGATAATAACAACCCAAATGCACTTGTACATTAATCTCAAAATACCGTAAAGTAATGAAGGATGGTAAATCTCTAAGACCCCCTCTCTTCTAATAATTTGTTTTATTAAAAAGGGTATGAAGTTGTATTATAATTTTGTATTATTTCTGAAAAAAATTGAAATGGGTTGTTTTACGAAATTTAAAAAAATAAATAAATAAAAAAATGTTATATTATTTTATTTGTCTTTTAAATAATTATTTCTTAATAATAATTAGTGATTTTGTGAAGTAAATGGGTGGGTGCGTGTAGTAGTGTGTGGTGTAAGGTGGAGATAGGCCCCCAGCAGTTTGCAGAAGCTTTTCCCAAAATGTGTGGGTCACATTGCCAGCTATTTCCCTCTTCACCAGTCCAGACTCCAGACAAATACCCCTTTCTTTTTATTCTTACACAAATCCCACACGATCATCGCCGCTTATTCTCTCCACAACATAACATACCCGCGTCAATTTTCCGTCTCTTTCCTTCTTCAATTCTCCCCTTAAACCATACGCCATGACGACCTAAACCCTAGAAATTTCTCTCTCTCTCTCTCTCTCTCTCTCCTGTTTCTTCACCGCTACTATCTCGCCGTCTATCCGCTGATCTCAATTTTCTGGTCTGATTTTCTGGGGTAAGAACATGGGGGGCCATCTCTGTGTGGTTCTTGTTTGTCTCTTCGCCCTCACCGTTTACGTGCAGTCTCAGTCCAGTTCCGGGGATGCTTCTGTAATGCAGGCTCTGAAGAAGAGCCTCAACCCGCCTTCCGATTTTGGGTGGTCCGACTCTACCCCCTGTAACTGGGACAACGTGGAGTGCGACGTCGATGGCCGGGTCAGCAGTTCAGATCAGACCCAAAAGATCTCAAGGGGTAGTCTTCCCTCCGGAGAATCTGGGCAACCTCACTGCCTTGGAATGTGGAGTTGCAGTACAACCTTTATTTGGGCCAGTTCGAGTCTATCTGGGTTTGAGTCTTTTGCAGGAACCTGCTCAGCAACAACAATTTCTCTTCCGTCCCCGCAGATTTCTTCGCTGGAATGACGTCTCTTCAAACGGTGGGTCTCGACCAGAACCCCTTTTCTCCATGGGAATTTCCGGTGAGTCTCCAGGAGGCTGGTTCGCTGAAATCTTTCTCTGCTAATTATGCTAGTATTTCTGGTAAAATTCCTGACGTTTTCCAAGCCTTCCCTAGTTTGACGGATTTACATTTGGCTTTTAATTCTCTGGAAGGTGGACTGCCGTCAACCACTCTGGTTCTTCAATTCAGACTTTGTGGTTGGATAGGCAACAGAGTGCCTCAAACTTAATGGCACAGTGAGAGCAGAACATGGCATCCTTGACACAGGTCCTGGTTGAATATGAATAGTTTACAGGCCCTTTGCCTAATTTTTCCCGGCTCAACGAATCTGAAGAGTTTGAATTTGAGGATAATGCATTCACAGGGCCAGTTCCGGCTACCTTACTACCAGACCTTAAATCTCTTGCAGCCGTGAATTTGTCCAATAACTTGCTTCAAGGACCCATGCCGGATTTCCCAAGTTCTATTTGGTGGACATGAAGGGGAAGTTGCTGGATTTTGTTTGCCTAAGCCTGGTCCTTGTAGTCCAACTGTTAATACATTACTTGAGGTTGCAAAATCCATAGGATACCCGAGTAGTTTGCCAGAAGGAAATGGGAAGGGAGCGCCCTTGTAACCAGTGGTATGGACTTACTTGTGAAGAAGGAAACATTTCAGTCGTTAATTTGCAGAAAATGAGTCTTTCGGGTACCATTTCTTCAAACTTCTCCTCTCTTGGTTCATTGCAAAAATTGATTCTTGCTTGTCAGCAATCACGGGTACCATACCCTGGAAACTTACAACTCTGCAGAACCTTAGGGAGATTGATGTCTCAAACAATAGACTTCATGGAAAAATACCCACTTTTAGAAGTAATGTTATTGTATATACCAGTGGTAATCCTGATATTGGAAAAGAGGGTAGTGATACTCCGGTTCAGGAACTCCACACCTGGGGTTCTCAGAGCTCATAAACTCACCTGGTGGAGATTCTCCTGGAAATGGTAATAAATCAACACTGGAGTGATTGTGAATTGGTGTTGTTGGTGCTGCTGGAGCAGATTTTCTTGATTAACATAATTAGTAGTTTTTCTGTTTCTATAGAACAAGCAAAAGCATATGGGAGAGTACAGAGTCAAACCTATTAGTTATTCATCCTCGTCATTTCAGGGTCAGATGTGATGCTGTGTTAAAATCACAATTGCTAATTCAGAGGTTAATGGTGGAGGGAATTAGAGCCTACAGTCACACAGTAATTAGATGATGACATCCACATGAGGTGAGGCTGGAAGCATGGTAATTTCAATTCAAGTTTTAAGGAACGTGACTAACAATTTTTAGTGAAGAAAACATAATATTGGGAAGAGGAGGATTTAGACTGTATATAAAGGGAATTGCATGATGGGACAAAGATTGCAGTCAAAAGGATGGAATCTGGAGTGGTGACTGAGAAGGGTTTAACAGAGTTTAAATCTGAGATCGCTGTTCTTACCAAGGTTCGACACCGGCATTTGGTTGCACTTTTAGGATATTGTTTGGGCGGAGTAAAGGCTTCTTGTTTATGAATACATGCCTCAGGGACTCTTAGTGACACCTGTTGGTTGGAAAAGGAGGAAGGGTTGAAGAGCCCCCTTGAGTGGATGAAAGATTGAGCATTGCTTGGATGTTGCCAGGGTGTTGAATACCTACATAGTTTAACTCATGGAGTTTCATCCCATAGAGATCTTAGGCCTCAATATTCTCCTTTTAGAGGATGATATAAGGCTAAAGTTGCAGATTTTGGGTTGGTTCGTCTTGCTCCAGAAGGGAAAGCCTCAATTGAAACAAGATTAGCAGGAACTTTTGGGTATCTCGCACCAGAATATGCAGGTAATTTTTTAATGACTTTTCTCTTTTTTAGATTCAGATTTTCAATGTGATTATGTATTTTTTGTATGCTTACATAGAAAAAGAATTAGGATTTTTTACTTGTTGTGCATGTTGAAATCAATATACAAACATAAGGTCTGATTTGAGTGACGTTAGCAATGTAAACAACATGCAAACATAAAAACCAACATTTAGTATCATCAAATTAGGATGAAAGCCAAAAAGCTCAAGGATGAAAATCTGCATATTAAAAAAATATGAGGCTGTTTTAGAACTCATTTACTTAGGAGACTTCATTTAGATTTCAGAATTATGAAAGCCACCTGAAGAAATTTGTTTCATCATTTACAATTTAGTGGTAACATAGCTACAACTATTCGATCATAACATTTAAAACTTGCATTACAATTCAAGACCTCTATCTTCCACTGGGTCCTGATTGGATAACCAAGGCGTTCGTGACCAAGTTCATAACTGCAAGCCATGAAACAACTCCTTGAACCATCTGGTTGATAGATCCATGTGCCAAGCTTATAGATGGGACTTTGTTCAGCACTTTTTTTATAAATTTTGATTGATGACTTTAATTGGCACTTTGACTCAAGTCACTTGATGAGAGAGTGGTTTTACCGTATTTCTATTTAAAGTGTTTTTAGTAGAAGTATTTTCTCTGAATACATTTTAAGATAATCAATTATATGGAAGAACACTATAATTTTTACATGTCTACAAGTAGTTTCTAATTTTAGCTTCTTTTTTTGTTAAATGAAACACTGCAAAGGCTCAGAACTTTCTGTATTTAACTATTACATCTCACTGTTGTTTTATTAACATGGGCTCTAGGTAATAATATTCTTATTGTTGGCAAGTTGTTACATGCAGTAGGATGAAACCAAATACATTGGTATTTCTTCTTTCTTTGGTTATGCATTGCAGTTTGATCTGATGAACACTATTATGGGATGCATTTCTTTGGTTTCTACATTGTATTTTTGATTGTGTATTACTATGTTCTCATTAACTTTTGAAGAATTTTTACTTTGGAACTGTAGGACAGTGTTGAGTTTGCAAGAAAAGTTTGTCATTATTTAATATAATTTACTGATTGATTCATTCTCAGTATGGGTGTAAATTAGACCCATTAATCTATACTTTGTGATCTACTTTTTTAAGGGCTGTAGGCCACAATATGGAAGTTCTTTTCTCTCATAACTTCCTCCCTGTTGTCTGCCCAAATGCTGGTGTGAATGTTTGATAATGATGGACCAGTTAATAAGTTCAAGCTATTGAATTTGGTGTTTGAAATGTCTTTCTAGTTAATCAATTAAAAAAGCTCATCTTGGCACTGACTAAGATTTTGCATTTGGATGAACAGTAACAGGACTGGGTGACTACCAAGGTTGATGTGTTCAGCTTTGGGGTGATTCTGATGGAGATTATCTCAGGAAGAAGAGCTCTCGATGAAACTCAACCTGAGGATAGCATGCACCTTGTCACTTGGTTTCGGAGGATGCAAATCACCAAGGAGTCGTTCCAAAAGGCCATCGACCAGACAATTGATGGTATGAGAGCGCGCCCAGTATTATCAGTACTGTTGCCAGGCTGGCTTTGGCCACTGCTGCGCAAGGGAGCCTTGCAAAGACTTGGACATGAGTCATGCGGTCCAGTATTAGCTTTCATCTTGTTGAACTCTGGAAACCTACTGATCGAGATTCGGAAGACATGTATGGAATTGACCTCGATATGACCCTACCGCAAGCACTCGAGAAGTGGCAGGCATTCGAAGGAAATAGCCAAATGGATTCTTCATCATCTTATAACGCCAGTGCTGATAATACTAGAGACTATAGCATACCCACACTCCGACCATATGGGTTTGCAGAATCATTTATCAGCAGATGGACGGTAGAATGGTTGAGGAAAGAATAGTGGAAGCGGAATTCTTAGCTCATGATTAAAGGAATAAGCGGAATTGGGTTGGTTCTTGCGATATGCTGCATTTGTTCATTCCTTCACCATCCTTTCTTTTTCTTGTTTGTTCTTTGTAAGGTTTGTTCTCTTTCTTTCAACTGCTGGAGATGTTCCTCTGTTTGTAATCTCCGTCTTTTTAGGAGTTTGGAAAGGGATTTGATATTCTTACTTTCTTATATTTGACTGAGAAATGAAACCAATGCTATAACATTGGGCTGTTGTTTGGGTTTGAAAACCTCTTTTTTCCTGAAGAAACAATAAGAATACTTAATTCAGATAACAAGTGCAATTTTAAATAATACTAAAATAACTGTTTTTTGTGTTTTGAAAAACTATTTTTAAGAACACGTGAACCAAATAGGCCCATTGATTTTTTTATTTTTTCTTTATGGTTTCTAACATTCTTATGTTGCCTGTAGATGGGATAATAGTTGTGTGACCAGAGTGCTTGTCAGCCAATGCAATCATGGAACCCTAAATGACAAAAGTAGATTTTGTCTGTAATAGGGTGGAGCCAAGTGCATGAGTAGTGAAGGTGGCAATTGGGAATTGATATGAGATGCCGCAAGGCACCTGCAACACCGCCGCCTGATATATTGAGAGAGATTAAGAAGACATCAACACCACCACAACCCCGGCCCACCCTCAAAGTGCAAAATTTCTGCGTCACTCTAACCCCAATCCACAAAAAGATGATAAGGAAGAGGAGGAACACGCAACCCCAATTCAGGTGCTGACTGCTTCCAGTAGAATATTCGCCATCCAGACCCAGACCCAGACCCAACAATCACTAGATGGGTAGTGTAGTGGGTGCCGACCACTTTCTGCATGATTTATGGACATCCTGTCTACTTGTTGATTATTCAACCTTTCTCATCCAGATTATCAAACATATATATATATATATATATATATATGTGTTATAAGAAATTCGAGGCTCAATCAGACGGATATTTAGGTGATTAGTAATTTAGTAAGAATGGGGCAGGCTAGAGGTTCCACGTCTTAATTGGAGCCATGTGGGTGTGAGGAGGAGGGCTCAGTCAAAGCCTGGCTTAGCTTGTCCTACGTGACAGGTCTAGGTGGTTCTAGCGGTTTGGCCTCTTTGGTCGGTTGGAAAAGATAATCATCATGGGGGGCCTCACCTCATGACAATTTATTTCTACACTTCGTGGGTGGGTGTGTGGGTGCATTCCACATGCGCATTCGTCCCGCCCTTCACGCCATGGTTCTCGATTAATCTGTTTTTTTTTTTCTTTCTTTCTTTCTTGAATAAATTCTAGTTTTAAGGAACTAAACTATTCTTAATGTGACTTCAGGGACTTTTTACCTGTTTCAAGATAATGAACTGTTTTTGTACTTTATTTTTATAAGGATAAAGATTCATGCATGAGATCTTTAATAACTTCGTTTCACTTCTTTATCATTTGAGTTAGGTATTAAAAATTAAGTGTGTATTTATATGGTGAGGAAAAATACTAGGACAATCATTGCAATTTACGTTATATTTGGTTATGAAAAAGAATAAAAAGGAAAAATGAAAAGATTAAAATAAAATAAAAAATAAATTTAAATCTATTTTATTAAAAAAAAAATTTAATTTATTTACTTTCATCTCCTTTTTATTTATTTTAGCTTTTTTAATGTGAGGATTAAATAATTTAAAATATTTAATTTTTAAAATAATTTTACTTATTTTATTTTCTTTGGGAATTTTTATTAGACAATAGCAAACAAAATCATTTTCTTTAACAATTTTCTTGCCTTAATACTCTTCGATTATTTAGGTTATAAATAAAGTAAATTAATATATATATATATATATATATATATATATATATATATATATATATATATATATATATATATATATATATATATATATATATATATATATATATATCCATATATTATAAACTTCTTATTCCCCTTCTCATAATACTTCTTTTTTTATTTTTGATAATGTCTCTCATAATACTTCTTAGCATATATAGAATATGTTTTCTGAGGTTAAAAATTGGAGATTGAAAAGCCCCCAGCTAAACAAAAGAATGACCTATTATAGTGGGTGGCTTTAAATAAGGAGTTTGTAGTAAAATGATGAAAAGTGGACAGGGATGAGGTAAGAAATTAACCTTCCAACTAATAAAGTCTAATTGGTCATGCTAACCGATATTCACGGCCCAATCCATTCACCGATGGAAATGCCAAATTTTATGAAAATATTTTATATTTTTTTAAAGTTGACGCTTTATTCTAATCACGATAGCGAGACTTGAGCCTTGGAAACTTTTCATAAATATCTTGCTCTTTTTTGAAAGATTGAGTCTTTACCTTTACGCCCAAGCATGATTAGTGAAAATACTTTACTTTAATTGTTTAATTGTTTTATAAAAGCATAAAAATTTTCTTTCAATTTTCTTTAGATAGCTAAAATTTAATTGTTTTGTAAAAAATTCATTATTAATTTCATTAGTATGTAAATTGACTTCAGATTAATCTTATTGATAACAATTAAATATTGGATTAATTTTAAAACGAGACAGTGGAACCTCTCAAAGACATTAATATAAGAGTTTATGACTTCTTTTTGGATTTTCAACCACACAGTCAATGGCTAGAGGTATTTAAATCATTATTCCTTCCATATATTATCATATAACATATCAAGAACACTCTATAGATCCATCAACACATCAAGCTAACTCGAAATAAAATGTTAAACTAGTTAACTGCTTTTAACCAATTGCTTTTCGCTAAATGGACTCACCAGTTCTGATAGACGAAGTGGGATTTAGTTTGATGGGGCGTATTTAAGTCAGCGTAAGTTTGGCAAAAATTAATAAATGACTCTTTGAGTCAATAATGAAGTATTAATTGGATTTTTCAGTAAGGGCATTAAACCTTGCTCTTAAGTTTAAGTCTTTTTAGGTATAAGATGAAATTTTTTTCAAAAAAAGAATTTAATCTCCCACTAAAGCCTATACTAGATCTGTCCTTGAGTTGCACGATTATGCCCCTACTAAACCTATTATCTCTCATGTGTATTTGTACTTGACATGTTTTGAATCATGTATTTATTTCCAAATTGATAGTATAATTCATGTTTTTTTCAAACAAAAAACTCTTTTAGATAACTAAAATTTAATTGTTTTGTAAAAAAAATCATTTTAATTTAATAAAAGAATATAAACTGAGTTCAGATTAATTTTTATTAATAACAATCAAATATTAAATTAATTTTAAAACGAGACAATGGAAACTCTCAAGACATGAATATAGAGTTTAGCAAGCTTCATTTTGGGTTTTCAATCAGGCTGTCAATGGTTAGAGGTATTTAAATCATTCTCTTTATTCATATATTATCCCATATAACATATCAGAAAACTCTATAGAACTGTCAACAGATCAAGCTAACTCAAGCTAGAATGTCAAACTAGTCAATTTCTTTTAACCAATGCTCAAGGCTAAATGAACTAATAATTACACCACGGCGAAGCTAGGATTTAGTTTTAGGCTTAGCTGGACTTGTTTAAGTTGCATACTTTTGGCAAAGATTAATAAATAAGGGTTGGAGACCAATGGTAAAATGCTAGTGAATTTTCAACGAGGATATAACCTTGCTCTCGAGTTTGAATCTCTTTGGGAGTTGGAGACCAATGGTAAAATGCTAGTGAATTTTCAACGAGGATATAACCTTGCTCTCGAGTTTGAATCTCTTTGAGTCGCACAATTTCCGCCTATGATAGAACTGGATTAATGGGGTCCATTGGAATTTCAAGTCCCATCTCTCACGTACTTCAAATGTTAGGCTAAAATATAAAATAGATAGGAGATATGTGTAGATAGATATTAATCTTATTTCAAGCAAGTCCTTGAAGTCTGGTTTAAGTGGTAAATAAATGGAATGAGTTTACTCAATGTCCTAGGCTCAAGCCTTTATAAGAAGAAAGTGTTACAACAATGTGATACAAAGTTTAAAAAAGTAGATGGTAAGAAGCCAAAAAAGTTTCCATTTCAACAATTGGGTTTATTGATGTGATATTGATACTTCTGGTATGCCAAGTGGGCATTACGCAAAGAAATCTAAACCAGGAGGCCCAGTTAAACCGGGTGGGTTTGGACCTTGTGTTGTTAACTAAAGGCCTCTTCATCTCAAGTCGATTTTAGGCCATCAAAATTCCATCTAATGGGCTTGGGCTCTATAGACTCGGCCCACTCGACCCTATTCAGGCTCAAAGCACAGCCCATTTTTCCAAATCAAATTCATATTCTATTTTCTTCCTTGACCTCCTCATTACTCTTGGCCCATAATTTGAGGTCTTTCAAAGCTTTGCTCAGCACTTGGAAAAGTTTAGTTTGAAATAAAAAAAAACAAAAACAAAGACAAAAATCAGAATTAAATCATACTTATAGAAAAGAGAAGAAATTTTTTAAGTATACTATAATATCAGTTTGTTTTTCCAATTTAATTTCTAATTAACCCAAACAAAAACCAAAACAATCACAAACAAGCTATAGCAAGAGATTGAAATTCGAAAGACTGGAATTTCACCTAAAGTATAGATTCAAAAAGAATTGTGATCTAAATCTTTGGGTAAGTCGTAAGTGGAAATATGAAAGAGTAGGAGAGGAAATTGCCTCGACTTCTTCCGCACGAATCAGACCAGGAATGGCAGGAAGAAGTCGAAGCGGAGGATTCAACACGCTATTTAATTATGGTCGAACTTCGACGTGTGGTGATAGTTCCAGTTTTCATATTGTAAATCCGTAATGAATAAGTTATACGACTGGCTCAATTCTTGTCCACGTTAAAGAGGCTTAGATTTTTGGGGTCAAAATCACCTCTCTCTCTCTCTCTCTCTCTCTCTCTCTTTTAACAAATATCCGTTTCAAACTATTAATTCACTCTAACCTCTTTGATACCACCACCTAAGAGATGTGCTTAATTTTTAATTTAAGTTAAAAATCATGGATGACAAGTTGACAACTACAATTTCTTTTTTGTTAATTATGGTTTTAAGGGTTATATTGGTCATATGTTTGTAAAAATGATTAAAAGCAATATTTTTTAAAACCAGGACATTTTGACAAATTTTGAATTCTTATCTTACATTAAAGCTCACGTACGAAAATCTTTGATGGCCAAAATGTTTCAATTTCTTCTTTGAAAAATGTAGGTGTTACCAACCGTTACCTCTATCTTTATCCCCATGGTAATTAGTAAGGCATTAAATGACTTAAAGTCAAGCGACAGTCCTGAGATTTCGGAGTATAACTAATTGGCCAAAGTTAAGGGAAAAAGCTCCTTCACAAGTTCACAAGAACCCATGTTGGGTTCCCTCGTCTCATTGGTTTTTTGTGAGCTGGGTGCTATTGCTAAATTGCTAATGGCTAATGCTATACCCTTAGCCCCTTAAGGCTTTAAAGGGATGTATCCCTGATTTTAAATGGGCTGAGCTGGCCACCTATCTTGAATCATAATCCATCCTCTCACACTCCCTCAACATATCGCGATCTTACACATAACTCTAAAAAAATCAATTTTACTAGATTTGTCATCATGTAGACCACGTATTTTTATTTATTTTACGTTTTCCTGACAAAAGACAAAGATTCATTTTTAATTTTAAAACGAAAAAAAATAAAGAAAAAAATCATGTTTAGGTACATATAGGTTACTTATCGAATTATAGTGTAATGTGTATACTAGCCTTGCCCAAAGTGGTTTTTATTGACAATGAAAAATATGATTTTAAATTTGTCGATTAATAGATCACAAAATAACCAATACTTAATCATTTGTGAGGATATATATAAATGAATAAACAAATAAATAAGCAAAATAAGATAAGAAAAATGTGTACCTAAACAGTTGATCAGAAGCGCTACCATAATTAAGCAATGTTAGTACAATAATTAAAAAAAACAAAATATTCACATTTAGGCCCTGTTTGATAAAATGAAAAAATTAAGTGTTAAAATAAGTCTTTGAAAAATTAAAGTCTTTGAATTTCGCAAGTGGTGAATACGTATTATAAAAATGACGACAAATTCTTAACGATTAAATGCGAAGATAAATATATTGTTTGATAATTAGCAAATCTTTGAATAAGAAATTATGTATTTTACATATATTTGCCATTATTTATCATTAAATTACATATACTCCAAAATAAATGAGTTTCTAATAATATTTTATTTTCACTACAATTATTAATTATTATAAATAACATGTTTAAAAAATATGTAAAAAATATTTATTCTAATAATATTATCCAAAAAAAAGACATAAATATGTTTAAAAAATAACCAATATAATTTAAATTTTTTAAAACTATTCAAACTAACAAAAGGTATTTAATATTATATTATTTATAAGGGTTTTTGGTCAATTTATTTTTATTTAAATTTTTTTGTTGATCGTATTCTACATTCCACGTTAAGTAGGTCTTCCCTACTATAATTTCTTGATTTTAATTTAAAATTTTCAGGTGGGAGAACTATAATTTTGTTATCAAAGCATGAAAAATTAAGCGATTGAAAATTTTTCGTTTCGATGGTTTTGAAAATTTTGATAGTTTATGTGAGGCGTAGTGGAAATTAGTTTATAGATTAGGGGTTAATTATTTATTAAGGCTGTCATGGAATGTGGGCCTCATCAAACTATTTCTCTCTTCCACAATTAAGCTGTGAGATTAGTATTATGAGAGCAGAAGAATTAATTATGTGTTATTGTTTGAAAACTGATTTAAAATTGAAATTTTGAAAATTGGAATTTTGATATAGAAGTTTGAAAATTGTGAATTTTGAAATGAATTTGAAGTTTGAGAATTTTGAATTGGGATTTTAAAAATTGGATTTGAAAGAATTAATAAACCCAGTCAATTTGAGATTTGAAAGGAATTGTAATTTGGAATTCAAAATTATAAATTAGAAATTGAGGAGACTTAAATTTTAATTGTAATCATTAGTCTGAAATTAAGAAATTCTGTTTTAAAATTGGAAACGAAAATTGAAATCGAAATTATGAGACTTTGAATTTTTGAAATTAAAGCATTTAATTTTGAAGTGAGAATTTTAATTTTGAATTTGAGATTTGAGAAATTTAAGTTGTTTAGTGGCTTGAATTTTAAATTGAACAAGAAGCTGAGAATTTGAAATTGAGGGACTTTAATTTTAAAATTGTGGCGCAATTTTGAAATTGAGGGTATTAATTTGAAAATTTGAAACCGAAAAATTGAAATTAAAGTGAGGAGTTGGATTTTTAAATTAGGACACTTGATTTTTGAAATTGTAAACTTGAAAATTAGAAATTAGAAATTGAGGAACAAATTTTGAATCGGAAAAGAACGCATTTGGTACAAAAATTAAAAATTTGCAAATTTGAAATTAGAAAGCAGAATTTTAATTTGAGGATATGGAGAACTTGAGGTACTTTTAGAAAAACTTTAAGAGTGAAAGAGTTTGGAATTTATAAAAATGGGAAACATGGAATTTGAATTTTAAAATTTGGACACTCCTTCCCTCAAAGGGTTGGAGACTCTCAATTTTATAGGCAAGGGAGACCTCCCTCATTCTCTCACTTTCCAATGTGAGAGTCCAAATATCTCTGAGGAAAAAAACTCATTCAAAAGCAAAACTTGAGTCTACAAATATGCTTATAACATTAGGTTAAGCTGAGGTGTGCTCTTGGGCATCTAGACAATAGAATGGCAGATTTCTGAAAGTGGAATGATGGATGAACTTTATCAAGAATCAAATAGGACCCTCAAATGAATCCAAGAGAAAAACACTTTTAGCATGATCAGAGCCGGCAACCAAGTAGCTCTAAAAACATTCCAGTAGCAAACAGCATAAAGGTCTAAGCCAAATGGAGTCACGATGTTGAGTCCCTCAAATGATCTCCAAAAATGAAACAGAAATGATGTCTAGACCAAGTAATAGTTGGGCCACTCGTGGATACAAATGAGTGCAATGAAATGAACTCTATCAAAGAATAAATGAGACCCCCAAATGAGTCCAAGAGAAAAACATTAGCATGATCAAGCGAAGCAGCAAAGGTCTCTAAAAACACCCCAAGCAGCGTAAAGAAAATGTCTAGCTACTAAAGTCTGATGCAGGCCTAAACTCCCTCCAAATAGTCTCAAAAAATGGCCCGAGAAACGATGTCTAGACTAAGTAATAGTTGGACCACTTGTGGATACAAGTATCAAGAAAGAATATGAGCTCTATATAACAGTTAAGAACGAGGTGACCAACCGTAGATCAAAACACATACACGAGCCCGAGGGACCACATAGCGACATGGTAAAAAAGGAAAGCTCAAGAATAATATGACAAGGTAATGTGTGGCATATGTGAAAAATGGTGTAAGATACGAAAGCAGAAAAATTATTAAGATAGAAAAAATGAAAAGGCTAGCTCTGAATGGCTAAACATAAATACTTGACTCACAGATACCAAAAATGAAAATAAGCTATTTCTGCGCCAAAATGAAAGAAATAATGACCCTCAATGCCCACAAATGAAAGGCGGCTTTGAAGCCAAAATGAAAAATAATGTGTGATTACTCAGGCATAAATGAAAATACTTGACTTTGAACACCAAATTGAAATATGACTCTAAACATGAAATAAAAAAATAATAGCTTTAGATACCAAAATGAAAAAATAATGGATAAAACACCCCAAAATGAAAATAAGGGCTCCTAAATGTCACAATGAAAATAAGGGCACTAAAACGCCAACTGAAAATAAGGGCTATGAACACCAAAATAGAAAATAAGGGTTATAGATGCTAAAATAAAAATAGCAAACTCTAAATGCCAAAATGAAAATAATGGCTTTGAACACAAAAATAAATATGACATCAAAAATAAAAACCTTGACTCTGAGCAGCCAAAATAAAAGAATGGATTCAAAACCTTCTGATGAAAATAATGGCTCTAAGCGGGCCAAGGAAATGAAAATAATGAGCTCCTAAGCTTCAAAAATGAAAATAAGGGCTTGAGCATGAAAATAAAACAATGGCTCTAAGCTGGCAAAATAGAATGGCTGAAAGCAAGGAAGGCAGTATCTGTGTATGAACGTCAAAATGAAAAGAATGACTCTGAATACTAAAATGAAAATAAAACATCCCGAACCATAAAAATGAAATATGACTTTGACATCAAAACCTAAAAGAATGAGCTCACAGACCTTTAAACCGTGGTGTGGAATGGAAAGGCAATATACTGACATCAGAGTAGTAACCATAGCGACAAACCAATGTTCCTAAACTGTAAATACTTTGGAGTATGGTCATCAATCCATAACGAAAGTAAAAATATAACCTCAAAAATACCATGTGGGATAAAACATAATACCATAAGATCTTGACCAATCCATACTAACAAATAAAGCTCGCGTGATCCCACTGATGCAAAAACACTTGCAATGAACAGTCAAAACTCAACACGTCTGGCCTATCATATGAAGGCATCATCAAACAAGTAAATAATTTATTTATGTCATGCCACATCACTTTCGTCTTGAACCCAAAGTCAATAGGTATATGAGAAAGATCAGCTAGAGCTCAAGATTGAACTACATCCTTCATACCAGTCAAAGGAACGGATCATATAATGTGAAAATAATTAAGTAGAAGATATAAGATAAGATTTAGAAAGGTAGATATAGGTATGAGGATATCAAGGACAAATGTTTGAGTATGGAATAGAAGATAGATACATATCCAAGATCGATCAGGTATGCCAAGAAGACTAAATCCCATGTCACGTCAGTCCACGATCATGTAAGCTTGACATGGTGATCTATCTCAATGTCCATGAATCAAACAAAAGGGTGGCTATGCCGCAATATCATATGATAGCATGAAACCCTCGAATGATCTCAAATCATTTGATTTTGATGCTCGATGTGATGAATGAATGACCATCCTATGAGATATGAATCTACTCATGTGTAAGGTAGTATATCTATCATAATCACCAACTATTGGGAGTGGCTACCTCCTAATGTAATGTCAAATAAATCAATCTAAGCGATACATGTCGAGAGGCTGAACATGTCAGCACATTTCAATACGACTCTATTCTAATCATACTATAAGGATGAAAAATGAAGCTATATAAGATTGTATAGTACCTTGAAATGGCTATGGTATAAGACAGAATGAAAACTACATCACATCCATGTAGGGACTATATCTCAATATATGTCCTCTATGTCTGCCAATCGACTCAACTCGTGTAGTCAAAGAATGGTCAACATGGTCTTAACAACTCCAGATCATGATGCTTTAAAAGAATGAATAAATTAGTTTGTGTGACAGTTGAATCTCCCAGTCTTCAGCTGCTGCCTCCACATAAAATCATCATACTTCGGGATCACGATGTTGTGTGATGGAATGCTCCGATATGAATAAAAAAATTGCATATGATAAAGCTCTTGGCTATACCTATAGCCAGAGATGTCTAAACCCTAAATCTAAAAGCAGAGAATATGCAGTGTGAATCATGTACCTCCATAATCAACTAACAATGAGATGAGTATACCTAATATAAATCATGCATCTTTGATAAAAATGTCCTCTATTTGTACTGATGAAGATTATCAAATAATCCATCAATCAAAATAGGGAGAATCCCAAGTATATAATCATCATCAAAGCTCTTCATCCATCATGCTCCAAGAATATCTCTAAACCCCGATCCGAGTATACCATGTAGGTATGAAGCAGAATCTGCATCACTAGCCTCAAAGGTGATCTTGACCCAGGATCGTAATGTTAGCTCAAGTAATGGGTAGAAAAATGAAAACTAGACCAGTAATCTAATGAAATAAATCCCAAACCCTTAATGTATACAAAAATCTCATAGGTCGGGGAACTGAGTGCATTAGTGTGAAAACACTAAAATGGTGGGTACAGTATCACATCCTCCAACTTCGAATGGCCCGAAAATGATAAGTCTTATTGTGAGATTTGTGTGCTTAGGTGTCAAATGAAGGGAAGGGAAAGAATAAGCGAATATGATCAAATAGATGAGAATAAATAAAGATTATTGAAAACATGGATGAATGAGTGAAGTAATAGCTCATCATGTTTATGAGGGAGTGATTAAATGGATGATGTATTGGATGATGAATCAGTTCTCACAAACAGAATGTTACAGTCTCTCTCAAGATATATATCACATTAACTCAAGGAGGCTGTTATTTTTAACATTATTCCTCTTGAATGGACAGGTGTCAGTCTGCATTTTATTGTGGTGTGATACAATATAATACACAGATAGGCTTTTTCTTTTTCATTTTCTTTCATTTTTTTTCTTTTTCTTTTTTATTTTTTCTTTTACACGTACTTGAATCAACAATGACTGTTGATATACAATACAAGATTGAGCAGATTAAAATCACCCAGCCAAAGTGTGGGAAGAATCTTGGCCATCCTCCGCCTGAGGCATGTTAGAATACCATACCTTGAGAAATCAAAGCGTATCATTCGTGAAATGACATACAAGGAAGGCCTTAATAGTGAAATGTAAGAAATGAGTGGGAGTGAGAGATAGTGTCAAAATGGAAGATCATGACAAGGAGGATAAATAGATCATAACTTCGTCTATCAAGTCGGAACTCCTTGAGATCTCAATCAAAACATGCATACATCATAGGGTCCCAACTAATATAAAGATAAATTGGGTGATGAGAAGAAAATCGCATAATATCCGGTAGCCAGGGCTCAAAGGACTAGCAGCGGAACGAGATTCCATATATGTAAGGATGGCGTAAATAGGATCATAGACGTGGCCACCCATCCGACCACAACATCAATGCATCATGCTCTCGAATTACACATAGTCGACACACTAAAGGATCGACATCCACACTGAAAATGTAGTAATGTGAAATCCTCGAAAACCATGCGAAATACCAACCATACTCTGTAGAACCCACCTATGTTAATCACGAACATAACCGTATGATCTCATCGGATGAGCAAACGAGGTCTCAATACAAATCATTCATCATCAACCCCATATAAACCTGACCCCCTTAGCCAAATCAAACTCCACAAAGTCATATGTAAAGTGAGCATCACACTTGATCTCGATCGTAAGAATAATTATTGATCTCATCAGTAATCATTGCTCTCTCATCATATAGGTCTATCATAAGAATGCGAGAACTCTCTACAAATACGCCGCTCTCAAACTATAGAGGTCTTAAGGAGAAAGGATATGTACAAAGTTAGGGTATATGGAAGGAAGATGTACTAACAATGTAAAAGGTGTGGAGAAGTCCTCATATATGCTCACAATGGATAGAGTCATCGGGTCTAAGAGAAGGTCAGGTGAGAATACGAGGGTATGTATAGTTCTACTGCGATAAACATGTAGGATGAGTCTGGGTCACCAACTTGGGAAGTCGATCTACGATATATAGTCAATAGGCTTAAAACCCTCCATGATGGGTTGAGCCCAAGCGATCACAATGTGTAAGTGAAGAAGTCTCGAGTCAAAACCACAACAGAGCACATGAAAAATGATCCTATAATGTCGAAATCTACGTGCTATAGGAACTCTAAAGTCTAAAATGAGCCCATTGTAAAATGGTACAAACATGACTAGAATTCACATCAATGATCTAGGATGAAAGGGTGCTAAACAATACTATCAAATCAATACTCCACCTATAGTCGTAAGTCCTTGATTTGAATTTCAGCAGAACTCATATAGGAAAAAAATGATAAGGTGATTAGCGAATATGTCAAAAAAAAAAAAAAAAGGATGAACGTGAAAACGTGTCTTTCACCTTTCCATATAAAATAATGGGCATTAGGTTCAAAATTGAATCAAGTGTCAAATGAAATGGTCTTAAAAACATGATGGATTACAGGTATATGAAAGATGAGTGATCGATGAACATATCTCAAGGATATCGAAGTAGTAGTAACATTTGACTAAAGTATAAATGCTAAGCTCAAAGTAGGTCAAAGAATTGAGTAGAAGTTGACGGTGAAGGTTCCTCTAAAGCTAATGAGTGAAAGGAAGGGCTAACATGGCAATAGGACCAAAAGAGAATCCAACCAACACTTGAATCTTGGGCAATCTCTAGAAGCATGAGGGGCGAGGAGAAGCGGGACTGACTAGGACTAAAACGGCCCTAAAGGCTCTTAGGTGCACCCACGTGTGGGATACGAAATCCTAAAAAGAGATCTAAGCTCAATCTATAAGGTCAAGGTGGCTTTAGAAAATGGAGGATCGAGGTGATGGGTCTTAGTGGCAAAGGCTCTCAAACTGGGTGAAGTGAGCTCACAACTTTCAAACACTCGAAGACGATCTAAGGTGCACAGTGGGATGTGGATGCATCCGAAAATCCTAGCAATCTAAGCATAAAGAAAGCACACTGGTCACACAAGTATCCTGAAATCTAACTCCGGGCTATACAAGTCTTCAGAGATCAGACTCAACATCAATATGTCGACTACTTCTAGAATGCTCCCAATCATAGATTTAGCTCATTACTATATCTTACTCCTAGTCACTAACTCAGTTGAAAAGCAAGCAAGGAACAACAAGTCTCCAACCAAACACACAATGAAGAGATAAGAGTCGTTGAGGACTGGGGATTCAAAAATAAGGGGATACGTGTGTATCCCACATAGACACATGACATGCAATCATGTAAGAGAGGGTAGTCATACTGTGGACCTTACCCGATCCATGGGCTGGCGCGACTTGCTTTTAAATGAAAAGAAAATGTGGGTTGATTTTCGAATTTTAGAAAATCTATCCCTGAGGAGGACAGTTTTTCTTTGGAGTCGCCACTTACTTTTTGTTGTTTTATAAAGGAAAAACCGTAAGAACAAAGCCATGACTCCGGTATGGAAAAAGCGATGCTACTTGAAAACTAGATTTAAGTCCGGGGATCCAGATTACCTATCGGAAGGTACCTCATGTAAGTACTTTTCTTGAAGGCAGGAACTCGATCTCTACTAGTAATTGGGTATGTGGGAGCATATGGGTCACATATCGGATAGTCTCCTAGGTTAAATACAGCTTGGATCGAGACCAACTAATTGATATCTAACTTCTTAAAAACACTCAACGAAAATGATAGGCGGCGTACATGATCCTGGCAAGACGGCGCAAGGAAGAAGTTAGTCGCACATTTTGAGCATACAATAATCTCTCAAAATTAGATATATCAAAAGCAAAGGAAACGGGGCTCCATACATATCTCAACCTCATTGATTCTCACTCTTGTGCAACTATATCTTATTCATCCTGAAGCTTGGGCTCATGAAAACACTAGATTATTAGTGCTTAACTCCTTCGTATGGACAGCATAGATCCGATTCTTAGAATAAGAAATTGAACCACATTAGCATTGAACTAAGCCATTTCAGACCCTAAACATAGCCCTACACTGATCTGGAGTGAATGGGTCAGACTCACAAAGGTCACGGGCTTTAATTAAACTAAAATCGGACGACTCTTACAAAACCCAGCTTGGTGATCCAGGTTCCCCAGAGTCGATCCGGTTGAGAACAATTCCCGAAAATTTTGAGAACATTCCTTACAATTAAGAAACCAAAAAATACAAGCGGTGTACAATTCCGACAGAATGACTAAGAAGCAGAGCCACAAACAAAACAAAGTACCCAAACTTCCATTCACAGCTAAGACAATGGCCCCAGTGATCTGGTTTTCCCAACCAATTCCCTGCTTGAGTTGAGAGAGACTCTCGAGATTTTTCAAAACCTTCCTACAGTCGGGAATCTAAAATAAACCAAGTACCAATCAGGCTTGAATGGTGAGAACTAACCTGGAAACAAGACAAAAGTACCCAAGCTGTCGTTTCCGACCAAGTTGAACCTATTGATCCGGTTGATCTAGATTTCCAACGATGGAGTTAGTTTGAGAGAGGCTCCTCAAGAAACATATCAAAACCTTCCTTTGAGTGAAGTCCAAAAAAGCAAACCAAGTACTGTCCAGGCTTGAATGGCGGGAAGCTAACACAAATAAGACAGTACACTCCAGTGGCCCGAACCTAATGAACCGGCGATCGGTTTCCCAACCGATTCGACGGAAGTTTGAAGAACTCTCAAAGTTTTCAAGGCTTCCTCACGAGAGTGAAGTCAAAAAAAAACAAACCAAAGTAGAAAGCGAGCTTGAGGCTGACTAAGAACTAACACCAAACCGAGGCAAGTACCCGACGCCTTTCCGGCAAATTGAACCTAATGAGGCAAGGCTGATCCAGTTTTGCAACTTGGTTCACCGGTTGAGAGAGGCTCTCAAAATTTGTTAGAACCTTCCTCAAAGAGTCAGGAATCCAAAAAAACAAACCAAGTAGAAAACCAACTCCGAATGACTGAGAACTAACACAAACAAGATAAAGTACCCAAACTGCCTTTCCAATAATGAACTAATGAGCAGTTTACGTCAGGTTTCCCAACCAGTTCATCCGATTTAGAGAAAGGCTCTCAGAATGTCCCGGAACCTTCATCAAAGAGTCAGGAATCCAAAAAAAACAAACCAAGTAGAAAAACACTCGGGAGGATTGCATTATACAGTGTTGAGAACTAACACACAAACAAGACAAAATTACCAAGCCTTCCGTAATGAACCTAATGACAAGGTGATCCGGTTTCCCAACCAGTTCAGCCGATTGAGAGAGGCTTTCAAAATTTGTCAGAATCTTCCTCAAAGAGTCAGGAATCCAAAAAAACAAACCAAGTAGAAAACCAATTCTGAATGATTGAGAACTGACACAAACGGTACCAAAGACCCAATTATTTGTTCTGACAAATTGAATTGATGAGCAAGCTCGTCTGGTTTCCCAACGTTCAGCCGATTGAAAGCTACCAAGAATTTTCCGAGAACCTTCCTCAAAAGTGAGAATCCAGCAAAAAGCGAGTACAAATCTAGCGAATGGCGAGAACCGACACAAGCGGTGCTAGTGTCCCCAACAGTCCATAGCAAACAACAAAGAGCAAAAAAGCATAAAAATGGGAGAAGCATATAAATGTCGCTGTAAGATTCACGGCTATTCCCCATTTTTCTTCTTTCTTTCCGCTTCAAAACCAGGTATCAGGTCAGCCTTCAAATCCGTCGAGACTCCTCTTGAAAACAAGAGGGCCACGCCCCCTCCAGTTGCGTCGACTCCTCCTTTTCTCCCTTTTGCTCTCTTCTTCCTCCCTTCCTTTTGGTCACCTCTCACGTTTTTCTTCTATTCCTCTCTCTCTTTCTCTGAGCCCTTTCATTTGCACATCTTCAGTCAGGAACTCCCTTCAATCTCAGACTTCCCGGCTTCATAAGCCTCCCCTATTCCCAGGAGTCCATAGGCGGCCACATTTACTCATTTGCTTAACCACCAAGTATCACGAGTGGACGTAAGGTGGGTTGAAAGCAACCCACTCAACATAGTCCAAAACTGTGGATCAACCCATGCCTAAGACTGATGTGGGAGCTTATGGGCTGATCCATATAGGATTTGGGCACGAAAATCTAAAAATTAAGCGCCCCACGTCAATTTGGCAGATGCATCGGCTGTACGGTTCCCAACTGGTTGATCCGATTGAGAAAAAATCTGAAATTTTGAGAGAATATTCCTTGAAGAATAAGGAGTCCATGAAAAAAAAATGTGCTTGATTCCGAGTCCGGGTGAGGGAGATATGACCAAAACAAGCCTTAGGGCTCCAAAATTCGAGCCTGCTCTAGTAATAAACTTCAATTTCATCAATTGAGCTGGCTGATCCGATTACTAAAAATTCTCAAAAATTTTCAGTTACTTCCTCAATGAGTAAGGAATCAAAAAAATAAACGGCACTCAATTCTAATTCGGATGGGGAGATATGATCAAACAAGCTCAAGTGCTCGAATTAGAGCATACTCAATAAACTCAGATTGAGTTAAACCCTTGGGGGCCACTTACTTCCTATGGCACGATGCTATTAACTAAAAAAAGAAGCCACAATGACACTCTAAAGTGAGAGCTACATGCATGGCAATGGAATGTATCTGAAGCTACTCGGGGCTCGGACCTGACCCAAGCCTAAAGGGCCTGTGGTGTTATATGAGAACGATGGGTGAGTGCTGACACCCAAAGGATAAATGCAAGAAATGTGAGGACAAAATTGAGGAGTCTATGTCACACTTGCAGAAGTACGGTCGACCGATTAAGCGGATCCGACGAGTTAGGATCTGAGAGCATATTAAGGATTCTTTACCTTAATCGGACATTGGTATATCAAGTCCTAATACCATCAACATATCATATCACAAAGTCCAAAATAAAACTACGTGAAGTGGTGTTCTGATGTCATAATAATAGATCTTGGAGTCCCATTTACATATTCAAAAACTATACATTTACAATTACTGATCAGAGCACGGAACTAGTTGATGACCTCTGAGTGTGTTGGTCGAATGGAATCTCGGAATATCTCGGATGTCTTCTCCTGTGCCTCTGTGGATTAAAAACCAGTACTAAGCTTTCGCTTAGTGAGAAACATATGTAATATGCATGTACACATTTATGTTGACATATAACAATAGCAGACTATCAGAAATTGCATGCGATACGTATCATAGACTTATCTGAAGTACTTATGCTTATAACGGGCTTATACTTATTGTCGGATCTCGTAGGAGTCAGGAACTGTGCTATTCGAGTATGCTTATAATGGACTTATGTTTGTCGGGTCTCAGTAGAGATTCTGAGCTTATTCTTATTGAAATAGAAGGTATTCTGGTCGAGCGATACACATTTGTTTATATTCATTATCAGGGTTATTATCATAAGCGTAAGAATCACCAGACCGATCTTAATAAAGTGTAAGGCAACGTGTGATAAGTATCAGAGAGATCACCCATCTGATGGGAAGTGCAGTAGCGCCGTCGGGCGAGTCACGTAGTAACAAGGCGAAGTGCGTAGCACTAGCGGGGCGAAGTGTCGTAACAGGCGAGATCGTGGCACTAAGCGAGATGCCGAAGTACTAATCGGCGATTGTCGAGACATGTCGGAGATACAGAAGTGATGTCGAGAGTGTCAGACCTTGTCGGGAGTCTGAAGTACTACAATCGGGGACGTGCACATGGCGTCGTGTGAAGTTCCGTGTCGATACTTAGTCTTAGGCATTCCTCATGTGTTGTTGCTTTCCTATCTTATTATCGGGGCATGAACTTTGCTCCTAGCTATCAAACTCGTAGAGGTGAAGCGAAGCTTGTAGAAATGATCTGATACACATTTCGCCAATTTCATACAGATTTTACATACTTAGGAATGCGTATTTTAGCTTAATATAAAAGCAGTAAAAACAAATTTAATAGGGACCACTTGTGCAGTCTGACGACTGTGCGGTCTGGGTTCGGTCTGGAGGTTTGTGCAGTGCGGTTGGCTACGCATCCACTGTGCAGTACGGGGTTTCAAAATGTCTTAGAGTGCAATCTCGATGCCCAAAAATGGTGATTTCACCATTTTTGCTTTTCTTCCTGATTCACTTCTATTTCACTCCTCATCAAAAATCAACATGAAATCCCTTCACAATTACTTTTAATTAATCAAAGAATCCAAGGATTCATACCCACGTTCACCCAATTCTACAAAACCTTGGAATTGTGAAGGATTCCATATCTAAACATTTTCAACTAGGGATTTTCAACCAAACTTCCCTTAAATATAGAGTTAGGATATCTTCCTAACAAAACTACTGAAAAGAGACAATTTAATCTTCAAGAAAACCACAGATATATCCAGTAATTCATGTACAAAATCACACCAAAATCCCTACAATTCCATACCAAAGTGCGTATATCAATCTGAGAATGTGCAGCTTGATTTACCTTTTCTTCTTCTCCTTCCCTCTTCCTCTCCTTCCGTAAGCCTTGTTTGAGTCAAGCCATTATTTTGGTCTCACTATCTAGTGAAGGTTTTTTGGTTATTTCAAGCACTAATCCCTTCCCTTTTGACTATTTGTATTCTAATTTTCCCATAATTGTATTTAGCCTCTAATCTTATTAATCAGTATCTTTGATGCCCCTTTTGGACAAATTACATTTTGTCCTTAGAGTCTTAATACAATTTTAGGTTTCTAACTTTTCCATTTTTCACATTTAATTTACGAAAATTTTAATTTATGCCTACAAAATATCCTAAACATGTTGAAAACAACTAGGGTATATTTCGGGGTGTTACAGTCTACACATACAACAATCAATCATGCAAAGCACAAGTATATCATCAAAATCTACACACAATCTAAGCAGAAACATAAGATAAACAAGGTGAATATATAACAAAAACAACATGCTAAAAGAATTGATGAGATGAATATACAATGAAAGGAAAATCAACATGTTAAAGAAAATGAGATAAGCAATCAATAAAAATGTATATATGTCAAGCTGAGTAGAATAATCACACAACAAGAATCAACATGCTTTACAGTTAAAAAATCAATCAATATAATCAACAATGTCAATACAATTAGAAGTGTGCAACAATAAGAGTATACATGCCAAGGATAGGATAAAATATCATATGGTAAGAAGAAGTCAACATGCTATGATAATAATCAAGTAAAACGATAAACACGCAAAATAAGTTAGATACTAATGTAGTGAAATATATATGTCAAGATGAACATAATGAGCATTTTCATAGAAGCAAGTAACATAACAAGATGAAAAAAAACCAATAAGGTCAACTAAACAATACAAATGATACAACAATCAAGCATGTGAAAGATACAATAAGCAAATCAAAACTTTCAAAGCGCTACCAATAATCAAGTATACAAACAACACAAGAAGAAGGTATCCCCTAAAACCAATCAAATGCTACATTTTCCCCACTTTGAATTTAAACTTGAACCTCACTACCACAATGGGTACTTGTTTGTGGGCCGCATTTTCTTATTATGCGTTTAAAACCGTCTGAGGCTTTGTTTTTCTTTTGAAAAACCATTTAAAAGCATTTGGGGTGAAACTATTTTGTTTTATTTTAAAAGGGAAAACAAAATAAGAAAGAAAAACTCTAAATATAGCTCATTGTGAGAAAAAAGTAGGTCTGGGAAAAACCGAGTCTAGGTCCGATGGTTAAGTTACTTATTATGAAGGTTTAGTATCAACTCATAACAATTCTCTAAGCCCCTAAAGTTGGGTGTCTTAAGCGCCCAGGAAAATACGATTTTATTTGTCCCCATCGATGAATCTTAGAAATGACGATAGCAATCTATTACATTTTGGATATATATAAGCAAAATAGACAAATAAATAAATAAATAGAAGTAAAGTCATATAAGAAAAATGTCTTTTTGGCCAATGAAATCGAAAGCATTTACAAATTAGAAAATAGTAATTACTGATAATTAAAAAAACAAAATATTCACATTTGTGGAAATTGTTACTAGATTAGGGGTTAAATTATTTATTCAAGATGATATATAGAATGTGTTTATCAAGCCCATTTGTCTCTTACATAAATTAACCACAAGATTCCATATTATAGAAACTATAGAATTAATCATGTGTTTAGAATGTTTGAAAATTGATTTAAAATTTCAATTTTGAAAATTGAAAGTTTGAAAATTAAGAATTTTGAAATGAATTTGAATTTTGAGAATTTTGAATTGGGATTTTAAAAATTGGATTTTGAAATTAATAAATTTGATAAATTTGAGATTTAAAAATTTGCAATTTGGAATTTAAGTAAGAAATTAGAAATTAGGACATGAATTTTGAAAATATGACACTTGAATTTTGAGTAGGAATTTTCCAATTTTGAAATATAGTTTAAGAGAAATTTAAGTTGGAAATTGGGGATTTTAAATTGGAAATAGTAGGTGAAGTGGGGACTTTGTTTTTGGGATTGGACACTTGAGAGTTTGAAATTGGAAGTGGTAGTGGAGTGACAGAAAATTGAGTAAAATTGGGAAGTGGTGAGAGTGGGATGCATAACAGGTGTGACTTTGAAAGGTGAGTGGGTGGGGGTAGGTGAAATTAGGATACTTGAATTTTGGTAGATTTACAAATTTAGTGGAAACGAAAATTTGAAATTAGAGATATGGAGGACTTAAATTTTAAAATTATAAATTTGAATTTTATAAAATGAGAAATTGAGATTTGAATTTTGAAATTTGAACATTGAATTTTAAAAAGTGGAAGTAAATGAAATTTAGAACTTGAATTTTTGAAATTTTGGGATTTTAATAAATTAAGGGTGGGTGATGATTCATATGTTAAAGGAAAAAATAATGAATTATTAAAAAAAAACATCAACAACCAATTTAATTAAATAAACAAAAAGTAACAATATATTTATAATAAAAATAAAATAATAAGATTATAAATTAAATAACTAATTAAATACAACAATAAATAATATATATACAAGACAATTAATTAAAAATAACTATATATAAAAGAATTTCTAAATAAAATAAAAATTAAAGAAAACTTACCTAGTAGATGAGGTAACTCTTCGGGTCGATCGCCTCCACAGCGAAATCGCTTTCAAAGTCGGGATCTTCTCACAAGATTGCCCCAGAACGAGATTCTCTCGAAGACTATATTATTTTATAAAGGCACAAAGCTTTGAGATCGGCTTAGGAACTTGCTCCAGTGTGGGGGAGGCAGATGGTGTGCCTTCTGAAATAAACTTAAAAGGACCCGATAGACACAAATTATAGACTCATGTTTTGATTTATTAAAAAAATATTTAAGTGAGGGGGTCGTTAAGGCGCTAGAAAGTGGGAGGCCCATAGTTTTTCTTCCTTTCCTCCTAGGGTTGGAAAATCTCTCTTTTATAGACAAGAAAGGCTTCCCTCCCTCTCCCACTTTTCAAGGTGGGACTCCAAATATCTTAAAAAAAAAAAACTCATCCTAAAAACAAAACTTTGGGTTCTACTCGGGTCTACACATCTCTATACTGATATTATTCTAGAACAACTCATTTATTTTGGCAAGTTAAAAGAATACGCGGATTCGTATATAAAATAAAATTTATGCTATGCTTAAATTTGCATTTATTTATTTATTTTAAGTCCTTAATTCGTATAACGTATAGGTTTTTTTAATTGAATTTTATTTCTATTTTCCTTATCCGTTTTCTCTTTTTTGGGTTTTGTTTTTTAGGTCTTGTTTTATTTTAAAAAGTATCGAGAAGAAAATATTCAAAATTTATATTCTCATATTTGATTTCCTCGTTAGACAGACAAATCAAAATATGAATGACGAACGTCTTACTTAAATTAAAATAAAATAAAATAGAGACTACGAATAATGAAAATTACATAAACGATGAGAGGATACCCCCACAATAATCTTCAAGAACATATTTTCTAACATCTTTGGGAAGTCCACAACTATCAAATATTTGAATTAGTATTACCGATTTCTTTCTTAGCTAGATAATATGTTGTTCTATTCGCCTATGAGAAAGTCTCCAAATATCCTCAATTGAAATAATAATTGATTAGATAAACTTTTTTTTTATTATAATAATTTATGATTACTTTAAAATCCCCTTTAATCTTGAGTTTTGTGAAACCATTGTATATTCTTTGCAAGTACATCATTTATCAGGTTATACATTTTATCGTATTTATCGAAACATTGCTAATGTCTACTTCATATCATGTAATTAATTCATTGTAATCTCCTAATAACCCAACATGATGCACTTCTGTGTGCATCCTTGAACAGAATTAAAAATTCAATTTCAATATTCTATTAATAAAAGGATCCATAATCGAATCCATCTTTCAATTTATGAGGAACATTATATTTTTCGTTGTTAGGATAAGAATCAAACATAAGTTCGCGAGAATTTCTCAATGTTGAGGTCGCTTTCTCAATGTTGAAAAGAGGTTTGATTTGATTTTCTTAAACACCACTTGATTTATATGGATCTAAATAATCCAAATTATAATGACAACTTTCTATTAGTTATTTAGACATTTTACAATAAGGTTTCTAGTTTTTGTAAACTAATTCAATATAGAAAAGGAAATTACCTTCATAAAATAAAGGAGTAAGGCAATTATACTTAATAAGGAACATCTCACTTTGAGAATACTAACACTAGACTAATCTCCAAAAAAAAGTACGATAAAATTGTAAGACTATCCCACTAAATAATTTTTAAAAAGAATTTAAAATAATAATAATAATAATAATAATTTACTATATTACTTTCACTTACATTTAAATAGTATATTACAGAATAATTACATAAATATAGAATAATTAAAAGCAAAATATTTTGCAATTAAAATTTATTTTAAAATATTTTATGATTGAGAATATTTATTTTATAAAATATGTAAAATTATTATAAATATCTGATTTTTCAAAAAAAATTGTGAAAATGTGTAGATATTTTAATTTTATTATCTTTTATTTTATTTTATAACTAAACATTTTTGTTACAATATAATAAGCTAATCTATTAAGACTAGATATACTTTCTCTTCTTATACTTGAAAAATTAGTGTTTTATCACATAAACTAAATATGATTGAACTTTTAATTTACTATCTCAGAAAGCACTTCACATGTATAAATAAATGGTAAAATATTCCTTTCTAATTAAGGCTCTATTTTTCATCTTTCACTAGCAGCAACAAACGAACAATCACTTCCTTCCGTTGACATGAATAAGAACAAGAATATGAATATGAATATGAAAAGAGAATTTTGATAGTAAAAATTCCAAAATCAAGTGTAAATAAAATATATTTTAGGTAGGCGAGAGGGATTGTTAGAAGTCGCGTAAAGTGCGCGTAGAGGGAGCAAGAGGAGCAGGGATAGGGATCCGTGCATGACGTGGCGAAATCCCAAAGGTCAGTCAGTCTACCCCTACAGCTCCCGTTGACGCCCTCTGAGTCAAACTTTTGATTTGTTAAAATATAATATTAAATAAACAACCTGTTTTCCTTTTGATGAGATATTTTCACACTATTTATTACTCAAAAACTCATACCAATTCAGCTTGCCATTTCAAACTTTCAACGGTCAATATTCAAAAACCCTTCCCTAGCAATCATGTTCACAGTTTGAACGCTTCCTTTTTTCTTTTATATTTTAAATATTTTTTCCAAGGCTTTGAAGTTTGAACGCGTGAAAAAACATACTTTAACGTGTATATAATCCGCCGATGCTCTTGAGAATTATCTTCGTCTGTTTTTGAAATTGTTGAAAACGCAAACCCATCACAACAACTTGTAGGATTCCTTTTCAGATCTGAACAAAATACCTAAAAGTATTTTGAGAGCAACAAACATAGTGTGATCGACAATGATTTCATCTTGGAGAAAGCGGAGAGCCGGGCGGAAGGCGGCCAAGCAGCAGCAGCAACATGGAGAAGATGATATGGGGATGATGGAATTGACTACTCCTAATCATTTTCGGTGTCCGATATCTCTGGACTTGATGAAAGATCCGGTTACATTGTCGACCGGGATCACATACGATCGTGAGAGCATCGAGACATGGATGGAAGCCGGGAACCGGACCTGTCCGATCACCAACCAGGAGCTGAAGAGTCCGGAGCCGATTCCGAATCACACAATTCGGAAGATGATACAGGATTGGTGCGTCGAGAATCGGTCGTTCGGGATTGAGAGGATCCCGACGCCCCGGATTCCTTGGAGTTCTGTCGAGGTTAAAGAGATGCTTTACAAGTTTAGGACTGCTTATCGGCGGGAGGACGAAGGTGCGTGCCGGGAATTTGTGGCAAAGATGAAGTCAAAGGGGAAAGAAAGCGACCGCAACAAACGATGCCTTGTTGCCAATGGGGCTGCGGCTGTTTTATCAGCTGCATTTGAAGCATTCTCGAGTAGCTCGAGCGCCAGCGCCTCTTTTGATAAATACGTTCTAGTCTTGGAGGATATCTTGGCGGCGCCAGTTGGATCTTTCAGCTCGACGCCGAGGCTAAATCTTACCTCGGCTCGGCGGCGTCTTTGAATTGTTTAGTATGGCTTTTGAAGTCCGGAGATTTGTCGGCGAGAGGGAACGCTGTTTCGACATTGAAAGAGCTTGTTTCTGGAGATAAACGGAAGGTGGATGCTTTGGCGGAGATACAAGGAGTGAAAGAAGCATTGTGAAGCTAGTGAGAGAGCCTATATGCCCACTGCGACAAAACTTCATTGATGGTCATTTACTATATACTTCATCGTCTTCTTCAAATGAAGATTCCAAATTAAGATTCTCCGAGATGGGGGATGGTGGAACTGCTTCTGGAACTTTTGTGGAATCTGGCAAAGCGTGCGAGAAAGCATTAGCGTTCTGATAGCATTTGCGGGTGCGACCAAGGCGGGAAAAGGCCTACGCGAATGCTCTGACTGTGCCGGTTTTGGCTTACTGCGCGTTTCGATTTGGCTACCGAATTCTCGGTTTCGACTTTGGAAGCTGGGAAGAATGAGAAGAGGGAAGATGGAGGCGTCCTGCTGAAGCTCTTCAAGTGGGAGCTTTTGAAGCTCTTGTTGCTGTTACAGGTTGATGCTCTGGACCGGACCAAGGAGAAGGCGACTGAGTTGTTGAAATTGTTGAACATGCATAGGGAGAGGTTGGAGTGCATTGACTCGATGGATTTCAAGGATCTCAAGAGGCCTTTTTGATCCCCATGACCGATGACCCCCATCCAATACAGAAAATTAATCCGTAGTTTTAGACAAAAGTTTTAAGGGCAGGCAGTACTACTTCTCAGTTTTCTCACGATTTACACAGTTCAATGTACAAAATACGAAAACTTACATACTTTGGATAAATGTCCATTGAAATTCTTACGATAAGGCCTTGTCTTTGTCTATTTGTAGTGTGTCGATATATGCTTTTTGCTAAAATGGCCGGTTTTAATATGGGGATTGAAATTATATCTAGATAATGATAAATCATTGGCATAGCTATGTCATTTTTGGATATTTGTTTTGAATGATGACAACGAATTTAGACCTACAAAGCTAAGGATATGATGGTCCTTGATGTCAAGCATTCACTAGTATACCCAGATAGAGATATCATCTTGTCCCCAACCAATCCATGCCTGGTAGAGGCCGAACTGGATAAGATGCACCCTTCACATTACTCTCATGTTTTTCCTCTCTTTAATTGAATTATTTCTCCTCTAATATAAGAAAAATAGATATTTATGGGGTTCATGGTTTTTCAAACTTTTTTATTGAAGAATTTTTGAAAACACAAATAATGTTATTTTGGTATTCTTGAAAATTGTTTTTATTCTTTAAATTTAATTTTTTATGTTCTTTTCGTGTTTTTTAGAAAAAAAAAAAGAACAAAATATGTTCTTTGTGTTTTAATTGTTTTTTATTACAAAAAAAAAAAAAACAGTTTTTAAAAACTGTAATCAAACATGTCTTTAATACCAATTCAGCCAGGGAAAATTTTTTGATACTACATAAATATATAAACTCCTTTTACATGTAGGCATATTTTAAAACCGACTATGTTTATATGGTTGAGTGTAGTGTTCAAAGCAAACAATAGGTTGAATACTGAGAGTATTAAAAAAATAATATAAAAATTAAAATACATCTAACAAAAGTATAATTTGAAAACTAATTCCAACTTTAGTGTAATTTTTTTCATATATTTTATATGAAGATTAAAAAAGTAAAAATGTCTCTTCCTATTCACAATACACTTCTCTCTAATCTAAATTTATAATTTATGAAATTTTAAAAGTGTTTTTCAAAATAGTTTCACTAAATTTATGTTTTAAATTTTTAAAAAAATCTATTTAAGAGGCACTTAGAAGGTGTAAAAATAAATTAAATTGAGGAATATTTTCTAACCTTTTTTTTTTTTTTTTTTTTTATTTTATTTGGATCTAAACGGGAGTGTGTGCCTGTGATTTGATGATAATTATGAATATTTGGGTCCACCCCTCTTCCAGACAGCTCTCGCATTCATTGTTGTTAACCTCCGTCATGGAGAACTTTCTTGAACCTTTTTTTAATTTTGGGCAGAGTCACACATCCTCTATCTCTATGTCCATGGTGGGGCGCTGTTAGACCCAATTCTATGTAGCCAAGTGTGACCTGCAAACAAACAACCATCCTTATAACTTTATATAGTTTAACGCGTCTCACTCTTTAGTTATTAATTGTGTACCATCTGGTAACATGTATGATTCTAATTGCTACCCAAGTAACCTGTCCTAATTAAGAGATTAGATTGATACATTTCAAATGTATTAATGTACAAGAAGACCACACCATTGGTCCAACATATAGGTTTTTGGTATTTAATTTGTATATCATCATTAATGATTATCATTATTTATCTTATATTATCTCATAAGATAGACAAACTAACAAACTTTATATATAGTTCAGTAAAAACCAAAAAAAATTATTCTTCTTCTTATTATTATTTTAGCTTATTTTAAAACTTTATGTTAAGACAGCAGCAAATGAATTAATGGTCTTATGACGTGACCCAATAGCCAATAGGGACGGATGATGGATTTTTGATAAATTTATCAATAATTAAATAAATAATTATCAAAATATTATATATAGATTGGAAAATAATTCCAATTATACGGCAGTTTTGAACACGTAAACGTCGAGGTGGAAATTGAAATTCTCCAACTTTCAACGCTCATCCCGCCCCATTTCAATCTTCTAGCATTTTCAACCCTGAACTCCTAAACCCGTTTCATCTTCTTCTCGAATCACTGCTCAGTATTTCATCTTCTTCTCCAATCGTGATTTTTCGTCCGTACCCAGTGAAGACCATCTTCACCATTGTTTCCCAGATTTTTCTGGATCTGGGTTCGATTCCCATAGCACCTTTAGAGATAGGGGCGAAATTGAATGATTGGGTGGATCGGGCGTTCTGGACAAGTCTGTTCATGGATTACCAGTGTCTTCAGGAGTTTTGCTGGCTATCAATGAACAGGGTAAACCAGGGAGAAGGCTAGGATTCCTCGGTTAGAATCAAGTAGGATGACTTGGATAAGATATTCAGAACTGTCTGTCTGCAGCATACTTTTGTCATTGATATATAATATAATTCTCGAACTCTTCAGTTACATATAAAAGAGCATGCAAGGTACTTACATGAGATCTTGGAAGAACAACAGAAGGCTGGCAATGCCATTATCTCTCCTCCAAGCTTGTCACTACCAACTGACCCTCACCCGGATCGTGAAAGACAGCCTTCTTCATCAGCTACCACCACCATGCACTCTCTCCCTATTGCCTGAGTGCAAAGTTGATTCCTCGTCACCTTCACCATCAAAGCTCAAAGCACAAAGCACAAAGCAGCAGCTGAAACTACCAACTCCGAGCAGCCTACATGCTTGAAGAGACCCCGTATTGAATCCAACCCAGAATCAGTTTCCGATGAGGTTGTGATTGAAAATCCCAGCAAGTGATCTGAAATCTATTTTCCCACCATTTCTAGGTCTTCTAAGCTCTTGTAAGTTGTAAATAAAGCCAAAAGCCCATGTAAAAGCAGTAGGTAGAAGTAGAACTCAGTATTTTCTTGGTCTAGCTGTATGGTTGAAAGTTTAATTTAGCCCACTGGGCAAGAGAGTCTCTCTTTTATCAGATGAATTGGTTTTATGGATGCATATTTTTGTTTAGATTGTTGAATTTTGAATTATTATTTTCCATTCCATCCATATATATATATGTGAAAAACTGAAATTATCTACTTCGACCTATTTTGGATATTACAGTCTTTTGATTATTGTAACTATTTTGGATATTATTAGATATTACTTATGAGGTTATTTGAATACTACTCTTTTACCATTAGGTAATTTATTGATGTTGCATTAAGAGTATATAAAATGATGTTTGGAAGACACTTTTAGTTTTGGTAAAGATAGTTGATTGGAAGACACTTTTGGTTTTGGTATTTATGGAATGATGTATCGGGTAAGATTCTTGATGTATTCTTAAGGTCATTTCAATGACTAATTAAGTTGTGGCCTGTGTATTTTGCATTGAAATTGACTGTTCAAACTTCATAATTTTATATTAGAGTCTGTGTCATTAAAACACAATTTTAAAATTTTATATCAAATCAAGGCTCTAAAAACACGACTTTATAATTTTACATCAAGCTCGTGATCTTCAAAATACAACTTTAAAATTTCAGATTTACATTAAAATCAGATTTTTAAAAACACGACTTCATATGACATCGAATCATATTTTTAAAACACAATTTCATAATTTTACATCGTAAGCTCGTTAAGCTTTTCAAACCTCGATTTCAATACTTACGTTTAAATACGATTTTACAAATTTACAATTTTATACTAAAATCGTATTTTTAAAATACAATTTCAAAATTTTACATTAAAATTGTGTCTTTAAAATATGACTTCACAATTTTATAATTTTACATTGAAATCGTATTTTCAAAACACGATTTCATATTTTAACACTAAAATCGTGTCTTTAAAATATGATTTCATAATTTTACTCTAAAATCGTATTTTTCAAAATACGATTTCTCAATTTTACATTAAAATCGCATTTTCAAAATACGATTTTAAAATTTTATACTAAAATCATATCTTTAAAACACGACTTCATATTTTAACATTGAAATCGTGTCTTCAAAACACGATTTTAAATTTTTCTATTAAAATTATGTTTTGAAAATACGATATCTATATGACCCTTAATTGGTATTAATTGTCATAGATTTTGAAATATTTATTTGTGTTCTTTTTTTGAAAATATATTTTTTCTAATTAGAGTATTATTTAAAAAAGCCCGACCGATTATAGCTTTACCTTGTAATATGAATTGATTCCTTAAATATTGGTCGTTGGGCTCGAATCCTGCATGCCTGTTGTCTAATCAAATATTGTTCAATTTGCGGATTTTTTATACGAATATATAAACATCCCACTATAATTGAATAAAGATGCTTTTCATCTTTCCGTGGGTTTTTTTTAAATAATACCATAATTAGAAAAAATATGTTTTTAAATATAGAACAAAACTAAATATTTTCAAATATATGACACTTATTATCAATTAAACATCATATGGGACAAGCGTTGCCTTCAAAACACGATTTGGGGCGCTGAAAATACGAATCGTTATTGAAGATACTCGTACTGTAAAACGAAATTAAGGTTTCAAGACACGATTTTAATGTAAATTATAAAATTATATAATCGTGTTTTAAAGATACGATTTTAATATAAAAATATGAAATCATGTTTTGAAAACACGATTTTAATGTAAATTTTTAAAATTACAAACAATGTTTTCAAGCATATAATTTCAAAGGTGAATCGAAATCGTGATTTTAAAAACACAATTTTAATGCAAAATCGCTAAATCGTAGCTGAAAGCACGATTTTAATGCAAATTACGGGGTTCGCTTTAAAACACGACAGAGAATTTTTGCCCTTATTACTTATGTGTTAAAAACTGATGTAGAATTAGAATTATTTTTCACTATAAAATATTTTGATAATTATTAATTTAATTATATGTAAATTAATCAAGAATCCTCTTTCCGTGATCACTGAAAACTAGAATTTAGAAATGATTTCATGACCGTACTTAACTTACGGTGGTGCGGTGACAAAGCTCTTGAAATTTTAGTTCAATTAATAATCATATGAGCGGTGACGTCTGCATTAAAACACGAACCCTCAAAAGTGAAAAGTCTCGAAGAATTTAACAGTTGTTTAAATGGTCCCCCACCGACACAGCCTCACTCGGGACCCAAGGGCTTACCCGTCAACACGTCCACCGACCCAGTTGAGGGACCTAGAAAATTATATGACTAACCAATTAATTAAAAGAGTCCTTTTTTTTTGGGGAAGAATAATTGGAAATTAAAAAATTGTAAAAGTTGAATTCTACATAATTAACGTTTAAGTATGTGACAGTTTAAGTTTTGTAAGTTTGGCAAAAGTAACGAACAAGGTTATAATCGGATGGTTTAGTGCTATAAAGAAAATGTTAAATTTAAAAACAGTTTTTAAAACTCTAAATGATTTCTGTGTTTTCACCTATTCTAAATCACAGATACCAAAACAGACCCATACATATTCCATTTTGTGAGCATGAGAAGAGAATGTGGCGATTACGTTCAAAAACGGAGAGGGGATGGCCTAAAAGACATTTCCAACTTCCAAGTTCCAACACTGTACATACCAACTCTACTTGAATCAATAAGAAACCACTTTCCCTCCATTCTATGTTTCAACGGTCAAATTTGATATCCGGTGAATCAACTCTTTCCATTTATATTTCTTTTTCATATACAGGTTCCATTTATATTCTATGTTTCCATTTATGAAAACAGAATGTCTTGATCCCATTAAACAGGGAAGCGACTATAATTTAACAACTTAATTATCTGTAAAAATCATGATGTTTTCTGAGCTACCTATTACTAAAATATGACTTGAACCGATCAAATACAGTAAGTACTGTCTCCCAGTGTTTCAATGGTCAAGAAATGTGTGCTGGTGGGCCTCTACATATGAAATATTATTATATACGTACATACTCAAGATGGGTTATATATATAATATATAAAACTTTAAAAATTATAGGCCCAAATTTAAATATCTTGGTCATAGCGGGAGAGAGCGATAAACTATCCATATCGTCGATTCAATACGTAGTTTTTTCTTTCGTAGAATTGAATTTCCATTTAAAGTCCCGCAAAATTGAAGACAAGTTTCATGCATGTGTGGACTCTTTAAGCTCCATTAACAGTAATAAGTATGATGATACAAAGACAGACTTCCTTTTTTTTTTTTTTTTTTTTTTTGAGTCTTCATCTTTTTAAACCAAAAGGATAAATTTTGGATCACGCGTTCACATTTCATTGAAAACGCTGGAAGCGTTTTGTTGGACTGGAAGGAGAGATTCTGAAATTGAAATTTCGAGAAGTATAGGCCTCTAGAGTCTACAGTCCACACTAATGAACACGTCTCTGAATTTCGAGAAGATCGTGACATTTGCAATATACATAGGATGGAATAATAAGTGGTTAATATTATTGAAATCTGTTTACACTCAAAATAAATTTTTGGACTCAAATAATATTTTAATAATTTTTCGATTCAAATGGTAATGAAATAGATATATCAAGTTCAAATGGAGCGCAACTTAATTCGAGAAAACCCAAACCTATGGGAATCAGCCTATGAAAAGATCCAAAGACATTTCTTGAATTTTTAAATAAATTGTCAAATATGTTAATTAAGGATATTGAGACTTTGTCTATAAGTCATGACATGAAATTATAATACTTGTACAATTATTGGAATTGAAGAACACTACAACAAATTGACAATTTACCTACGTAAAATTCAGAGGTAATATGTTAATCTGGCTTCTAATTAAATTTACTCTACTAATACCGACAACTATATTTCGTATACGCCGTGGCAGAGAATAAATTCATCGACGGAAAATCAATCCGTAGTAAATTACCTACCAAATTCCGCTTCAGAATTGTGAAAAGCCAGAGGTAGTCGAGGGAAATTTACAAACGTTTAACCTGCACTCCGAACTCGTAAACAATGTGAGGATCCACTGCGCAACAAATGACCAATGCTATAAATTGAAAATATTATAGTGTTATCATTCCTCAACTTGTTATATTAATTTTAAAATATGTATATAACATTAAAATTATTTCATTTTATAAAAATTTAAAATATTATTATAATTACACTTATATTTAATAATATCAAGTATTAAAGATAATATTTCAAAAAAGATTAAAGATAATTTACCTATTTAACACTTCCGGCCAGAATGCCCAGAGATTCATCGGGTAAATGGAAAATACCTACCCGAACACCTCCGCCGGTACCAGAGATATTCGTTATCGGTAAATTGAAAATTACCTACTGAACACTCATTCTGCACTCTTTCCTCGTAGGTGATTCGTCAGAATGCTATATTCTGGCACATCACACAATCGTGAAATATCATCATTCGCATATCGTGTCGTAATCGCAATTCAAAAGTTTTCACAAACAGAGCGAATTACCTGATGAACTCTCAGCTATATTCGCATTTATTCGTCTGCGATACCAGAAGAAAAATGCCGAAAAATACGCTTGTTCGGCCGATATTCCATCTGGTACTACCAAATGTAATTTAACCGCCGGTAATTTTGCTCAGAACCGTGAATTTCAGAAGCAGCCAAGCCAGAACGTTAATTTTTAATAGTGCTGCTTAGAGAACAAGACTCTGAGCGGATATGCGAACAGTTATCGCTAAGCATGGCTGGAGACATTTATTCAAGAATGTGCGAGGCAGTATCTAACATCGTAAAGAAAGCGACCGACAACGATCATCAACCAACAATCAAAATAGAGTATTTTATTTCACATGTTTACAAATTCATCAACTATATTTTCTGTAGATCTATAGCTTAGTTTTACATATTTTCTTTTATACACCGTATTTCAAGTTTTCTGTTTCCAAGATTTAATTTTAGTATAATTCTACAATGAAATATGTTATCTTCAAATTAACCTGGTACAATTTTTTAATTTTTAATTCAACGCAATTAATTTTTCAAGGCATTGTTCCACTTAATATAACTATCACGAACTGTAGAATCCATTTTCGTTTCAAAGAAGTGATTTCTGGGCATAGCTTTCGGGCCAAATACTATAATTTCTCGATACATCCACGCATCCACAAATTTCGTGCTTTTATATATTCTAGAGCAAATCAACGTAAAACAAAATCTTTAAATTACGTATCTAGAGAAAGAGATTTTTAAAAGTTATTAAATATACTTTACTTTCAACTCTCGTATTTAACAAAAGTTTTTTTTAGACTGCGATATGTCGCGTCAGCGAAATGATCTGCATATACCCGCATTAATCCTCATAGGACTCGAAAAAGATCATAAAGATGATAAAACTCTATCATAAATAACAATTGTATTTATATAACTCAAATTCGAGATTATTGATTAAACTACGAAAGAGCCAAACCAAATCGAGAATAAAAGTATTTTTTTTATATTAAAAAAACAGTTGCATCGATGACCAAAATCAAAAGAGGGGAAAAGAAGGATAAAAAATTGTTGAAAAGAGATGATGTCGCGAAAATACCGCCGATTATAATATGTCTTGAACTTAAATTTTAATAACATGTGATAGGTTTGACTATAAAAAATTATTTTAACAATTAAGTACACCATAAAAATAAAATATAATGAAATTAATTTTACGTAACGGATTAAAAGATCGGGTTGAAAACTAAATCGCAGAAATCCAACGCTTCATCAATGACCCATTTTAACAAAATATACTCATTTTTGTTGTGTAGTTAATTTATTTTCTTTACTCATGTACAATTAGTTTGGCTTGTAAAATCAAGAGTATTTATTAAGCCTAAAAATAATTTATCAATAATTAAAAGATCCAATAAATATATTACAAAATAATAAATTTATTGAAACAATGAAACATATTAAATCGTAGTAAATGTAGAAACGATACTTACATGTATCCAAAATTATCATTACTATTTATCTCCTAAATTTACAAAGGATTTAGATAAAAGAAATGCCAACAAGAGTGATTATTTTACTTCTCTAAAGTAGTTCTATAAACCCTTATGAAATTCTGTAGCTCTATTTATATATATATATATATATATATATATATATAGCACAAGGGAACAATAGGGTTTTGGTCCAATGAGTTTCCCAAAGCAATGGAGAAGATATAACCATAAGTTCATAGTTAGTTAATATTAAACCATCTTATAAATGACTCATAATTAACATGCATAATTATACAATTAAAATTGTAATATGATTATGTTTAGTCCATAATTCCTTCACAAATTAAACTAACATCTCCAATTAGATTACAATCATAACTCAAATGCTTTCTCAATAGATTTACATAGCCATAATTAATCATAAAACATTTAATACAAATTTGAGGCAAGATAAATCATATAATCGTCACATTAATCAAAATCATACTCTCAAAATGTTTCCAGTATTATGAGACTTTACATAGCCATAACCAATCATATGCAATTAATACATTGAGATGATGCATAAATCGCACATAACCAGGTGTTATTAATCTGTAAGGATATGCACGACATATTGATTCAATATAAAGAAAAAACATCATTTTGTCATTCATTCACCGCATGATATAAAATCATAATAATGACAAACGTCAAAATGTACATGTATAATAAAAACATTAATTTTCTTACAAAAATACATGAAACAAAATTCTAATGTTAAAAGTTTCAGCTCTAACAATCCCATGCAGCGACGCGGTTCTCGAAATACACAAATAAGTGCAGTTCTCGCTAGAGGTCCGCTAACTCGCTTAGTCAGAAGCGCAGCTCAACTAAATGAGGACTCGCAACTTTCTTTAACAAAAAAGAACTTCACATCAATGCTTTGGAGCGTAGAAATGCTTTTATAGTGTTCCTAGAGAAAGATATACTATGGATTATCACGTAATAATTTAACGTCTAGAAATGGATGAACAACCCTCCAAAGTCAAACGGTTCGACAACCATATTGCATGACAAGTAGCCTCATAAAATGCCACATACTTTGCATCCATAATAGAGAAGCTATAAGTGTTTGCTTGACACTTTTCCACAAAACAGCTCATTCAGCTTTCATAAAGATATAACCACAAGTAGACGTTTTATCATCCACGCAACTTGCATAATTTGAATCACTAAAACCAACTAATCTTAAGAGTATCAAGATACCGATATGTTTAACAGGAATCTTGCACCAAGACATGCATAACTTCTTCGGCCGCTTTCCAATGATTTCAACCAGATCACTCAAATACCTACCCAACACGACAACAAAAGCAATATCATGTGCAGACTTGCGCAAACATCCGTTAACCCATAATCAAGAATAAGAGACCGCTTCACCTATTCTTCTCAATATCATTCTAAGGACATCGCCTTCAAGATCCTTATTACCTTTACAATTGATGTCTTACTAGAAAAACATGATTGTAGATTGAACTTTTTTAGAATGCGTTCAATATACATTTGTTGAGACAATCTCAGAACGTCATTAGGTCTATCGTGAAGTATTTGTATGCCTAAGACATAAGATGCTTCCCAAAGGTCTTTCATATATCAAAACCATAAATTAAGTAACTAAGTTTGCTCCCCATTCAACATGTCATCATTATTGCGAGCAAAATATCATCAACATAAAATCATTTATTTGCTCCTATTGACCTTCATATATATGCATTGATCGATTATGTTCTCCTTAAAACCATTGGCGACGACAACTTTATCAAACTTAAGATATCATTGTTGAGTTCATTTAAACTATGTTGGATTTATGGTTTATTAAACCATGTGTTCCTTACCAACTTCCACAAAGCCAAAGATGTAACACTTCAAATTATACCCTAGCATTTTTATTACGCTTGCGTATAATATAAGTAAAATTTCATTTTTGAGAAAATGAGTACTAATGGTAAATTGGTAATTTGCCAATTAAGGACCCAAGTTATATAAAATGAAAAGATTATATGTTAAAGTGGAAATATGGCAAGTTGATTTTCAAATAGAATGAAGTGGAAGGACTTAATAGCAAAAAGAAGAACTTTAAGCCGAAAATAGGATAAGACCAAACATGGTCTTATGAGAAGATATTTTTTCTCATTTTTTAGGAGAAAAAGGCTAGGGTTATAGTGGAGGAGAAGAGGAGATTAGTTGTTTTGGTGAAATCCATTGTTTTCGTTAAAGCAAAGAAGAAATCAAGGCATAACACTTGAATGAAACCTATATATATGGAAATTTCATTTAGCATGGTTTTGTTAGTGAGGAAACCTCATAACTCTCTTTTTGCCTATGTTTTGGGTTTAGAAGAACTCTATCAGATAAAGATTTTTGTTGGTGTGAATTCATTTTGTGATATGGAAATTTATGAAAATAGCAAACTCGTAGAAATCAAGTAGTGAGCACAGTACTAAAAGTTGAGTATTGGTACTGAAAGGTGAGCACCAGTACTCAAAGCTATTTTTGGTCTAAAGATGGCACAGAATCCAAAGTTGAGTACCTAAGATCAAACTGCTTTCTAAGATTCAGAGGATGTTAAGTACTGGTACTCAAAGTGGTTTAAGGTCCAGAGGATGTTAAGTACCGGTACTGAAAGTTGAGTACCGATACTGAAAGTGGTTTAAGGTCCAGAGGATGTTAAGTACTGGTACTGAAAGTTGAGTATCGGTACTCAAAGTGGTTTAAGGTCCGAGTACCTGTCCTGCAACCCTGTTTTTGTTATGTTTTTTCGTTATTCAGAATGAAAGGTCAGTACATGTATAAATGTTATATGAAAGATCCTGTCGTTAGGAAAACATTGTTCTTGCCCTTATTTGTTAATGTGATTAAGAACAAAATAACAAGCTCGAAAACACATATAATTGTATGCTTGTCGGAGACCGGATAGTGAGTGAATAGGCACGTCTGTTCACTACGACGACACTCTTGCATTTTGCTATGGCACCTCTGTTACGTGGGCAGACACGTATCTCTTCAGTGCTTCGACACTTCGCTGCTACGATACCATTATGCGGGCGTACACGCACGCTTCCTACACCTCCTCGTTCGCGATCGCATGCTCGGTACCTATTGTGTCGCTGGGCCCTCTCATTCATTGTTACCGGTCTATACAAATGTGATTTATATGATGTTACCATGAATAATGACAATAAGAAAGATAAGTAATCGGGCTCGCTTATGTTTCAGATATACCTACAAAATCTTATGTACAAGATCTCTCGCTCGGTCATGAAACTTTGTTATAGAAACTTTGTTATAGAATTCAGTTATACTTAAACTCTGACATATGCATTATGTTATATGTTATATGTATCCAATAATTGTGGACCACTCCAAGTGGTCATATCTGCTATCTGTTTCCCACTAAGCTATAAGCTTAGCACGGGTGTTTCGTCCGTGTAGGTATTGAAGAGGACATTCGAGGCATTCCGCATACAACATGACCAACACAGCAATAAGAGTCCACATGATGTAGGGTTTTGACTCTGTTTTGCACTGTAAATGTAATATTTTTGTAATAGTGGAATTTGTTTATGTACAAGTAAATGAGACTCAGGAATGTATGTACATGAACAGTTAAACACCGTTATGGTGGTAGTTTTACAAGTTTTATTTCATTGAAATTATATATATATGAAATGGGCCCGTGATAATCGGAGAAAATCGATTAAAGAGTCTGGAGTCCGGGTGCCGCCCCTCTCTTTGCCTAGGGGCGGGGTAGGGCGTGACAAATGGGATTGAGACATGTAAACATTTCAATTAAGTCTCCATTCAAGAAAGTTGTCCTCACATCCATACATTCAATTCAAATCAAAATGAGCCACTATAGCCATAATAATGCATAATGAGTCTTTAGTGGACACGGGAGAGAAGGTTTCCTTAAAATCAATACGTTCTCGTTTATTGTAACCCTTAGCTACTAATCTTACTTTATATCTCTCTACCTATCCCTTGGCACTTGAACACCCATTTGCATCCAATAGGTCTACAACCATTTGGCAATTCTACCAAGCCCCACACATCTCATTTTTCATTACATCGATCCTAAAGTTGGATTAAAGACTAACAATGGCTTCTTTGTAGGTAGTCGGATCTAATACATCACACACATCATACTCATGTTCCTTAGTGAACTGATGTAGTCATATGAAATTGCGAGGCCTACAGTGCCTCTCTGTCTCCTCAAAGGGTATATCCATGACTACATACGAAGCTAATGGATCTACATCTTGATTAGTTTATCATCGGTAGTATTCTTGGATGTTGTAGAAATTAAACCAACTTGGTAGAGATCGAAGTGAAGCTGATAGGTATAGGAATGAAAACTAGGTGCATTTCTTTGAACCGCGATTTCCACTGAGCCCTTGTGGCTTGTACCCAATATCTTCCTCGAAATAGATAGCTTGATCTGACTCAATCATTTTAGTGGTGTCTGTGAAACATAAAACCCTAGAGCGTCTTGATCTAACACTAATAACGATAAAGTACCCAACGATGGTTTTTAGATCGAGTTTCTTGGATTAATGGGTTATCTGATCCTCACTTCCACCTTGTAGCCCAAAACATGGAAGTGATGAAGACTAGGTTTCTTCTGTGACCATAGCTCATATGGACTCTTAGGAACATACGTACTAGGCACTTGGTTCAATATTGCGATTTTCAAAGTTCGCCACAAGAATCAGGTAGTGAGGAATTATAAGCGTCTGTGTATCAAGTGTGTAATTCCTCCTCTCCCCAGTCCCATTATGTTGGAGTCTCAGCATTGTATATTGAGCATCAATGCCAATTCTTGAAGAGTGCTTTGCAAATGGTTCGGGGGTTGCGATCGGATTTAAATGTATCGGCCAATATCTTCATGCCTCTTTCGGAATGAATCGGCTTTGATCTTCTCTTTATTAGGCTGACTTTAGCTTTGAAAGCTTTGAAAGATTCAACCCATTGTTTGTAATTAGTCTCATTAAGTTTCGTGATGATAGATAACTGAGGAAAACTCAAAGTCGAAGAATAAACAAAAGAGTAATGTTAAAAATACATGTTAAATAAAGATGCAAATTTCGATTCTTGACTTATCAAAGATAGACCATGAAGTGATCGCGAATGTTGGAAATTACATCTTATTTGGAGCTCGTATCTGGTACTTAATTATTGACGTCGGCTTTGGCGTCGATTTCTCATCGATAGAGTAGTAAAATTGTGCGGTTCGCGATGCACTGTGAAATCTAACCCTTTGGCTAACGTCCTGCAAAATAATCAGTCGTGATAGGAAAAGCTTATTATCAGGTATAGATGCTTACTTGAAAATTGATCACATGAGACGAAAGAATTCTGATTCTCGGCATAAATTCCAAAAAATATCAGACGTCTTGAAACTATCATGAGATGCAAGTTCTTAAACATTCAATTTGTTTTTTTAAATTTTACCAAAATGCAAGAAAATAATTTTATTCACAACATAATGTTATAAATAATCTCAAATAGCATAAACGTAAATTGCAAAAGCAATATGTGAAAAAAACACAGTTAAATTGTTATAAAATTGGGTAAAACAAAAATTAATTCTAACTAAAAAACAAATTTAATGCTTAATGAGATAAAATATCCTATGAAATAACCCATAAAAATATGAAACTAGTAACAACCAGAATAGAAGAAAGTTTGATTTCATATTATGTTTGGTTTTCTGAAAATGTCGAAAAACAAATTGTATTATACATATATATTCTTTCAGCCACCAAAGTACAGCAATCAATGATAGAATAAAATTTATTTCAAAAAAAAAAAAATGGGCAAGAATTTAAAAAATTCTGTCTACGTTTTGTGTAGCATCCCATACATGATTATTGAATAAAATACAGGAGGGTTTTCCACAAGGAATCCTAAACCCACTGTGATGCTTGATACTCCTGTTTCATATTTCCATAAGAAATCACATAAGAGAATAAGAAAAAAAAAAAAAGGTTTAATGAGTGAAATCTGCCATTGATTTCATGATTGAAATCTGAATAGCCATCAATTTTGTTCTTGTGATCACCATTCACGGCAATAAAGAAAATTTCATGATTAAAATTGACAAACCTTTTTAATTCTCGTGAATGGTGATTAACATTCACAATGAAATAAACAAATAAAAAAAATTCTTTTTTTTTGTTCCCGTGACGTGATTGCCATTCACGATGATATAAACAAATAATAATAATAATAATAATAATAATGAAACAAGAATGTAATGATCAAACAAACAAGGAAAAAAAAATCTCAAGATTAATTTGCTGGAAAATTAAAACCAAAGACAATTCTCCGTGATTTCAAAACTGGCACCAAAAATAAAAACAAAAGCCACAAAATCCAAGAAAACAGTTTGTCTTGATTTCAAGTAAAGATGTTATGATACTAATTGTTAAAATTATCTTGTAAAAATAAGAGTATTTATTGAGTATAAAAACAATTTGATCAAACTAATCAAATATCCAATAAATATATTATAAAATAATAATTTTATGAAAGCAATAGAACATATTAATTTGTATTATGTAAAAACATATTAATTAGTGTTTTTACTATCTTTTAGGAAGCCCGAAAAAAAAAAAAAAAAAAGAAGCTAAACGTGTTATCATTTGTTTTCATGTTTCATTATTTTTATAGCAGGAAAATGGTTTTGAAAATAGAACTAACATGTACTTGATATACAAATTTTGATTTGTTACTTAAGTAAATATTTCTTAAAAAAAATGGATATGTTTGAGCCATGAGCTTTAAAACATCTTTAAAAAAACATGTAGATTTGTACCTTTTATTTTTAATAATAGATATTATGTACTTTCAAATAACATTTTTTTATTGTTTTCATTTATTTTTGTAAAAATATTTTAAAAATAAGTATACAAATGTATAAAATAATTAAAAATAAAATACTAAATATAGTAATTATTTTTAAAATACGTTTTAAATATAAAAAACATTTCATATTTCCAAACATATTTTGATTTTACAAAACATTAACATTCTTTTGTTTATTAAAAACAAAAAAAAAACATTCTTTTGTTTTTCGAAATTATTTTTTGAAATAGGTAAAGGAGTCCTATATTTAATTGATTTAATTTTACCTCAGATGTATAAGAGAATAAATTTAAATTGAAGCTAAATCTTATAAAACCCTAGCCACTATCACTCTTTTTTTTTACCATTCGTGTTATAGCATGGCACATTTTTATCGAATAAGGAGAGATGAATTTTTTTGTCGTCCCCAGACGCTGAAATCGACTATCGTATCTTCTTTTATTTTTTGTTTAATAAAATGGTTTTTAACTGAAGATTTAGGTGTTATGCTAACTTTTTGTATTTATCTTGATTTGTTCACGATGTAGTATTGTTCGTCGTGCTATTCACAGTATTTTTATGTGGAGAAGCGTTTTGATAAGCTGAATGGGTTTATCGATTGAGATATAATATGGTTGTCGATATATTAAAATTGGAAGTCGATATTTTAATATTATATTATCGAATTTATGGGTTTATAAATTTATTTGTATTTTGATACATTACAAGTTTATTGATAATATTATTTTTTGATTAAAAAAAATTGAAACTAAAATAATTTATTAATTTTTATTTTCTTTGCTCTTTTTTTTTTTTTTTTTTTTTTTTTTAACTCTATTCATTTTAAATATTACATTGTAGCACTATGTTCTTTAGATTGGGTCTCAATCTCATGTTCCTCATCCCTTTACCACTTGTGTTGGGCCTTGCCTTTGATGGCTATTTTTTTTTGCTTTATGTTTGTCTTTTAAATTCTCTAATCAGCGCACAAATTCCTAAAATTTAGAAATTAAAGGTTGAATCGATTGGGAGAAGAATTAATCCAAAAAAGCAAAAGTCACAATTGTTGGAGGAATAATAACTAATAAGGCATGAGAAGAGCCAAATCTGTTTGGTTCTTTTCTTTTTGTTTTTCTCCTCCTCCCTTAAAGTCTAACGCTTTAAAATAGAAAGTAAAAAAGCATTAATGTGGGCAGTAGGTGGCAGTTGATTTAGGCTGATCTGGGTCAAAACTGGTTAGGTTTCCAGTTCAAAACCACTCATAACTTTTCTTAATCTGTCGGGGAGTAAATTCGGCTTCAAATACACATGGGGTGTAGTTAGAAGTTCACCCTAGGGCCTACATAAGTTTTTATTTAGAAGAATCCAGAAATTTGGTCCCCAATTAATCTTTTGTCTCTCTAAAAAGAAAAAAACAATCACCTGTTTTCTGAAAAGCTATTAATGGAGTTGGTCATGGTCTGAACTCTAGTAGGTCGAATCCTGGAGCTAACCAAAACCTAACCTTTTCCTCCCAAGTGCTGCTTTCAATGAAACAGCTAATCCATTTATGGTTGCATGGTTCTTGGAAAGCACCAACGATGAAAAAAAAAAATCGTTAGGAAGTATTTTCTGCATTTTGTTGTATAAATACCAGTTGTAGTTTCAAGTGACAAATGCAAAGAGGAAAAGGAAAACAAAAGATGAAGAAATGAGCTAAGTATGTATCGATAATCAGCATTGGAATGGAGAGAAGTTCATGAGTATTGCAGTATAGTTTTACGTTTTTTAATCCAATAATGTTTCAATCATGAAACTTTTCTTCAAATGTAATGATATTTATCTATATAATTGAATGCAAGGTGAGTTATTAGAAATGGTAAGGGAGCCTCCAAAGGTGTTTTAATCTCATTAGACAAACACATTTTAAAAGTCATATGAATCCCTTTGTCCTAAAGAGAAAAATACATACATGGTTGCCTACAATGTAAGTCATTTGCAATAATAAAAATAAAGTTAAATCAAACGTATTATTTTTATTTGTTATTTCAAAATCCATTTTATTTACTTTAATTCATCAATATAAAGATTAAATAATTTAATTCAAAACCCATTTTCTTTGAAATTTTTTATTACACAATAAAACATAAAAAAAACAAAACATTTTTAACATTATTTATTTCTTAGTTTTTTTTAGAAACCAAACACAGCTTAATAAAAAGTCTCAAAAAAAAAAAAAATCAAATATAGATAAAATCACTTTAAAAACTTACATATTTTAAATTATCTAATTTTAATATTTAATTTCTCCTATATTTCTTACCTTTGGTATTTTCAGGAAAC
>JAEQBH010004228.1:0-122988 GCA_016808115.1 Tetrastigma voinierianum | reverse complement strand
TATGGAGTTTCACTCATCCAAATTGAGTGATTCAAAATTCTTTGTAAAATAGACTTCTAGGGGAATAAGTTAGATGAAGGAAGTGCAAGAAAATTGTAATCCCAAAGTGCCCATAAAATTTTCCAAGTAGAGCTATGTGCAGATTCTGTTCTGTCAATTTGAGTAATCTAGATATAAAATACAATAACTTTAGTTTAGGTGATCCAAATTGGGTGATTCCACTGGAGAAGAAACCATAGAACCAAAGCTTCAAATGAGTGAAGAAAAAATTTCCAATTTATAGAGTTAAGATCCTGTGAAATCAAGGATAACAGTAGGTGATTCATGAGTTAACCAAATCTGGCATCAAAACATGCTGTAAACTTGTGTTAAGTGTGGTTGAGGGCTTTAGAGAAGGAATTTTAAATTGAAAATTTAAAGAGATGTCATTGGATATATAAAGGAATGATCTGGGTAGAGTTTACAATTTTTGAAGACCTTTTGAATAATTTTTGGGTAATAAAGTCCATAGAGTATTGTTGGAAAGGTTGTCAAAATGAGTGGTTTTTTTGTTAAGGTTTTTAGTGCTCAAGGGTAAATTGTTAAATTTGGTTTTATATGAATGTTGTGTGACCCTAAAGTGACTTTTGCGTGTGAAGTACACGTTAAGTTTTACGCTATACGTAGGCGCGATTAATACGCTGGGCCGATTTGTTGAGTGTGTAGGCTAAAAGCAAAGGCGTGGAAAGTGCGAGTTGTGCTCAAGTTTCGAAACAAAGAGGTGAGTGTAAACCGATCTTGAAAATTGAGTTTTAAAAGTGAAAGATTTTTTAATGTTAAAATGAAAAGTTTAATGTAAATGTTTATATATGTATATTAAATATGTATGCATATGTTAAGGCATTATGAAAGTTTAAAAATGTGTAAAGAATGCATATGTGTTTTAATGATAAAGTAAAGGATTTAAATGGGATTTATAAATGTATTTTGGAAGAAATGTTTTTACTGATGGTTACTCCTAACCCCATATGATCAAGTATGACCGGGAGTATCGAACAAGATCTTAAACGTGTAAGGATTTAGAGGGAATAGTTATAGGTTACTAACTGAGGGAGGGAAATAGATTTTTAGCGTAATATCCTTACACGTGATAAGGTGCTATGACTGGAACCCTATGCATGACGTGAGTTTCTCCGCAGCGTAGTGGTTATGACTGGATTGAGACTGTCCCTCACCACAAGACTTAAAACTGCTCACTGCTTATCACCGGCCCATTAGAAAGAAATTTTAAAGCATAAATTGGTTTTTAATCGTATAAGTATTTATTACTTTGATATATACCGAAAAATGTTGTCTAAAATGAAAATGTACACTCACTGTGCTCCTTAGCTCACTCTTTTCCGTATGTTTCAAAAACATTTTCAGGACCAGAGACGGGTGCGCCGGTAGAGCATCCCCCTGCGCAGTGAGTCGAGCCATCGAGGAGACGACGCCTGTGACTACATTGTATATATATTTTTCATATTGTATATGTTGAATATTTTGTCATGTATATATGTATATATGTATATATTTTGAAAAAGGAACTACGCGAGCTTTGATCCTCAAGTGGATCGAGGTAATGGAAGTGGCCTACATCCCGCCAAGCCCAATCCTTTTATAAAACTAAATGAACTAAATAAAGCTTAAATGTTTGATTTGATTGAACAAATAAATGTATATGTGTGTATATTTTATTGATTGAGTTGTGTGTGCTTAATTAAATGACGAGGAGTCTTAAAATGAAAGTTGAGAATTGGAAAGATTAAAAGTAGCTTTAAATGTTTCCGCAGGTTTTTGTAAATTTGGGAAAGTCTGAAAAATAGAGGAAACTCTGGTCGATTTTTCTGAAAAATCTAAGTGTTTGAAAAAAAAAAGAAAATTTACCCTTCACTTCCGCATTATTTTCTGTAAAGATGTTATGATTGTAAAGGGGTTCGCCCATGGATTTTAATTGATTGTTTTGAGGAAAAGTTTCTATATCCGTTGGAGTGTCGGGAGGTCCCCTCAGGTTCATGAGGTTAATCCGGCCCGATCCTTCAACGGGTATCGTGAGCCAAGGTTTTGAAAATGTTATAAAGATTTTGGTACCATTTTCATATGATTGTTTTTAATGTTTTATTCTAAAATGCATAAATTATTTATATTTTAAAATCATATATGCATTATACACATATTAAATTTTTTGAATTCATTAAAATGCCAAGCGAGGCTCACCACACCAGGAGAGCTCCGAGGCATTAGTACCACCCACCGAAATATGTTGATGAGTTTGCGTATTTGCTCCTCCACCCTACGCATATTTCAATCTTACAAGCTTTAAGAGCCACTACAGACAGAAAGTTTCAGCTCCGCTCCCGAGGTCGTGGAGGATAGATACCTTAGAGCAGATGACTCCAGCTTAGCCAACTGACACAGATGCACTCAGAGCAGAGCTTTTATGTAGAGGGCAAAGCAGGGGCAATGAACTATGATGGATTGGGAGACCCGGAGTGTGGCTTCATGTCGGGCGGTTAGGAAATGAGCTGGGTTCACTGTGTGATGAAGTGTACAGATGAGCAGATGGTCAGTTTTTTCCGCTTTCACTGACAGAGAGCCGGTTAGGAGCGGTGGAGGGCAGATCAGAGGAGATGCCCAGAGGGAGTGTCCCGGGCATTCGCCCAAGGAAGAGTTTACGATAAGCTTGTTCCAAACATAGCCATGTAGATAAGGCCGAGGAGTTCTTAAAGTCGGAGCAGGGATACTCTGGGTGACGATTATGATCTGAGCTTTTCCCGAGCCCACTGCCACATGTCTCCATTTATCAGGATGATGAAGTTTCAAAGACCAAGAGGTTTGTCAGAGGTCTTAGTCCGTGTTGATTAGGACCACGCAGGGCACTGACACAGTCACAAGCATCGACCGTGCAGAGGTCATAGCTAGGCTGAGAGGAGCATGGGTTGAAATCCTGTATGTCACGCCCCAAATACCAAGGACGTAAACTGAGTGGGTCGACATGGTTCAGTGAGGTTCCAAGAAGCAATCCAAGAAAGGAGGAAAGACACGTTGGAACGTGTGGCAACAGCTCGCCGGGACACGCCCCAGCCAGGCTGCAGTGAGCCACGTACGTAGCTCCAAGGGTCCAAAGCCAGAGTGTGCTCACTGTGGGAAGAACCATTATGGTGAGTGCAGATTGGGCAATGCATAGCTTGCTTTAAGTACTGACAGCCTGACACTTCTGGCCATAGAGTGCCCACAAATAGTTTCCTCCGGCAAAGTGGATCAGGAGGGACAAACAGACAAGAGGCGCTTAGTGCAGGTAGAGGCTGTGGTCGAGTCGAGAGGGGCTCCAGGCAGAGGTCCCACTACATTTACTAGACCTGGAGGACCAAAGAGGGTAGAGGCTCGCCCATCTAGAGGACGTAGGGGACGACTGCATTGCGTGGTGTTTCAGTAGAACACCCAATAGGAGTGCGTATGTAGCACCAGGTCAAAGTGACAGTACTCATATCCAAGCTTTGATAGGATGCTTATGTCTCATAGATCCGAAGTTACTCACTCGCTTATTTCTGCGAAATTTATCAGACAAGTGAACACAGAGATACCTAATCGCATAGATCAAGATGGTAGTCTCCCTTCCTACAGAGATCTACACTTCGCAGCGCATGAGTATACATGGGTTGTAGAGGATTATCGAGGGCCAAGTGAGTTTAGGGCCAATTTGTACGCTGACATCCAGACTCATGTGATCTTAGGTTGAACCGGTTGTCTCACATCAAGCCACCATGGATTGCTTCGTGAGCAAGCAGCTCTCAGAGACCGGGAACTAGAGATTACTTTTTGTGGGCTAAGGAAGATATTCTCCTCGAGTATGATGTCTGTAATGATGGCTGGGAAGATGCTCCGAAAGTCATATCCGGGGTATCTAGCCTATGTAGTTGAGGTGAGAGAGGATGATGTGAGACTGGAAGACATTCCGGTAGTCAGAGAATTTCCGGATGTGTTTCCAGATGATCTTCCAGGATTACCCCTAGATAGATTGATTTTCTCGACGAGTTAGCCCTCGGGACAAACCGATTCGAGAGCGCCCACAGATGGCCCCCGCAGAATCGAAAGAACTAAGGTGTATGGAAGAAATGGTCGCGGTTCGCCGACTGAGCACCGCCTCCTCGGGAACTGCCATTTTGTACAGGCGGAATTTTAAGCACGCGATTATGTATTGATTACGTAGAGTTGAATAAGGTAACAATACGTAATCGAGATCCGCTCCCGAGGATCAAGACTTTCATCACATGGTGGAGCTGCGTATTCTCCCAAGATTGATTTGAGGTCAGGCTATCATTAGTTGCGAGTTCATGATGCAGGATGTTTCAAGACAAAGATTCGTAACACTGCACGCATTTTGTGTTTCTAGTCATGCCATTTGGACTACGAATGCCCTAGCCGCTTATGGATCTCATGAACAAGATTTTTAGGCCTTACGAGATCATTGTTATCGTGTTTATTTGAGGATATATTGATCTATTCAAGCAAAGTGGAGAAGAACATGCGCAGCACTCGAGGATAGTTCTCGCAAACATTGCGGAACATCTGCACTATATGCCAAACTCCAAGAAAGGGGTCGGGGCTGTATTCGACAAAGGTCACCTTTTCGGGGACACATAGTTTCGTATAAATCCTGGATTCGTAGAAGGCCTGAAGCTGGCATCGAATTGGAAACCTCCTACGAGTGTTACAGAGATAAGGGGAGTTTTGCGGGCTCGCGTGGCATTATAGTAAGTTCAAGTGAGGGATTCTCAAGATAGCCGCACCTTGGACTAGATTGACAAGGAAAAGAGAAACCGCTTTTCGTCGAGGCTGACACAGTTTCGATGAACTCGAATGAGATCGACCTCGCCTCCGCATTTACACTTCCATCGTATGTGATGGCTTCAGTTGTATCGTGGATGCCTCTAGCGTGGTTTAGGCTTGTGTAAGCTAATGCGTAATGACAAGGTGGTTGCATATGCTTCAGGCAATTGGTGCAAGCATGAACGTAATTATCCTACACACGACTGAGCTAGCAAATTAGTATTTGCCTTGCATATGGAGGCATTACTTATATGGAGGCCCTGTAGGGATTTTTACTGATCATATGAGCTTAAGTGATTCACATGTAGAAGGAATTGAATATGAGACAGAGGAGATGGATTGAACTGATCAAGGATTATGAATGTACCATTGAATATCATCCTGGAAAGGCGAACGTGGTAAAAGATGCTCTTAGTAGGAGACCCATGAGTTCCATATCGCACTGGAAATGTGCATCTTCCCGACTTCAGAATTGAGGTCCTTGGTGTGAGACCTGAACCGACTGTGATTCGTGAGCATCAAGTAGCCACATTTCATGTGTACGTCCCAGTATTTGATACGATTAGAGAGCTTCGTATTCGTGGATCCACAGATTGTGAAGTTAGAGAAGTAGAGTCCGGGGCAACGAGGGGATTTGTCGCCAAGAGAGGATGGTACCGTGGTCATGGGACAGGTCATAAAACGCAGATGTAGGTGATGCGGGGAGTGAGAGAGACATTATGGAGGAAACTCCATTCCTCCGCTTTGCGCTATGCATCCGGAAGACAAAGGATGCATCATACCCTAAAGGAACACCACCTGTAAAGGGCATGAAGAGGGATATTGCGTAGCCTTGCTCCAAATGTCTCACATGTCAGCAGAGCCGAACATCGAAGCCCCACAGGACTACACAACACTCCATCCTCAGCTGAAATGCAGAGAATCACTATGGATTTTGTCAGAGGACTTCCACGCTTGCCGCAGTGGCCATGATACGATATGGGTGATCAGAGACGTAATCGACGAAATCACCCATTTCCTACCTATAAGGAATATTGATTCATTGGATAAGTCAGTCTAATTACACGTTAGAGAGATTATCAGACCGCATGGTACGCCGCTTCATCGCTTTCCGCATGTAGATCCCGTGTTTACTCCCACGTTTCGCTCCACGATAATGCCCTTGGCACTGACTACATTTCAAGACGGCTTTCATCCACGTATCGGATGGCCAATCCGAGAGGACTATAAAGACTTTAGAAGATATGCTTAGTGGGTGTTATGGAGTTTAGAGGAGCCGGGACACCTATCTACCCCGACATGGACTTTGCATACACACGCTTTATCACCAGTATTGGTATGGCCCTTATGAGGCTCTTATGACGGAAATGTCGAACCCTAAATTCGTTGGGACGAGGTAGGCGAAAGGAAATTAGTAGGTCCGAAATCGGCCCAAGTGACTTGTGATAAGATCAAAGTTATAAGGGATAGACTGAAATTGCACAAAGACCTAATGTAAAAGTGCTGACACCATTGACCTAGAGTTCGAGGTAGAGGATATGGTATTTTTGAGGATTTCCCCATGGAAGGGCGTACTAAGATTGGGAAACGTGGGAAAGCTAAGTCCACTGTAGATATTGGACCATACGTGATTGTTGAGAGATCAGGAGGTGGCATATCGATTAGAGTTGCCATTTGACCTCGATCGCATTCACGATGTTTTCCATGTTTCTATGCTCCGCAAGTACATACCAGACCCTTCACATGTATTGACAGAGCAACCAGTTGAAATACAAGAGAACTTGACATACGAAGAGGAACCGCGCGCATCCTCGACCGCCGAGAGCAAGTTCAACAAGAACAAGACTATTCACCGGGTGAAGGTATCGCGGGAGGAGTCATACAAAGAGAGGAAGCTACCAGAGCCAAAGGCCCAGATGCTCGTCGCACTTCAATTATTTTCCGAATGAGGTATTTTCCTTCCCTTTCTTTTCGAGTTTAGTTTATTCATTTCGAGGACGAAATGTTCTAAAGGAGGGAGGATTTTGTAACGCCCTGTCTCGAGAGAGTGTACAATACATGTAATTGTAGGGGCGTATAAGAACACCAAGTGAACTTGTAATATTTTTGGGAGTTAATAATAAGGATGAAAATATGAAATGATAAATTTATGGAACCCGAAATTGTGGTACTAAAACAAGGGTAAAAGTGTAATTGCTATAAAGGATATGAAAATCATTAAATGAGTAGAGATGGGCCATAATAGAAATAACAAGAGTTGTCTTGCAATATTAAAGTGATCAAGGACCCCTTTTTCAATTAAGGTGTAAAAAAAATGATATGGACATTATAATGTGAGAAGATAGGATGCCAAAAATTGAAATAAAATAAGTTGATTTGCAAAAATTAAAAGGATGAAGGACTTAATGGCAATTAAGGTATAAATGGGATTACAAATGTGATGAGACAAACAAAAGCCAACCATTTTTTGTCTCACAAAAGCTAGTGGCTCACGCTTTGGAGAGGAGAAAAGAGCAAGGAGAGGAAGAGGAGGTTAAAGAGGTGAAGAAGAAGGAGAATGAGAAGAAGGCCAAACCAAGGTATGTTTTTGTCTTGAATTCATTCGTGCTTTGGATTCCTAAGGTTTTGGTTTGGAGAAATGTCAGTTTCCTTTCTTTGTCAGTGGTTTTGGAAGAGATCACCCAAACTCCTATATTTGTTGAGGTTTTGCAGGTAAAACCCTCAATTGGTAAAATAAACATGGAATCATCATATTTATATGGTTTATAGAAGAATTGGTGGACCTTTGGTTGAATTCATAAGATTTTCACCTAGGGTTTTGTGGTATGAATTTCCAAATCACCAATTCAAGTGTTGTGGAGTTGTTTTGAGTTAGATTTCATGTGGTTTTTGAGGTATTATGGAATAGTTGTAAAAAAGAGAATGTTGGGTTTTTAAAGGGAATTGCTGTCAAAATTTCTGTAAAACCCCTGTTCTTGTTTTGGATATAGATTAAGTTAGAATCATCCAAAATTTATTCCAATTGGTAAAGAACCATAAGATATAGGGCTACAAAATGTATATATGGGGTGGATCAAGAACAAATTGTAGCTCTAAGGCTACCAACAGCAACACTGCATGAGCCTGCGTAGTCACTGATTTATGCCTGCTTTGGGTATGGTTTTAGTGTTTTGGTCATATGGAGTTTAATCATCCAAATTGAGTGATTCAAAATTATGGGTAAAATAGACTTCTAGGGGAATAAGTTAGCTGAAGGAAGTGCAAGCAAATTGTAACCCCAAAGTGCCCAGAAATATTTCCAAGTGGAGCTATGTGCAGATTCTGTTCTGTCAATTTGAGTAATCTAGATATAAAATACAATAACTTGAGTTTTAGTGATCCAAATTGGGTGATTCCAATTGGAGAAGAAACCTTAGAACCATAGCTTCAAATGAGTGAAGAAAAAATCTCCAATTTATGGAGCAGATCCTAGAAATCAAGGATAACAGTAGATTGCTGAGTTAACCAAATTGGTACCAAAATATGCTGTAACTCAGGTTATGTGGTTGAGGGCTTTAGAGAAGGAATTTAAATTGAAAATTTAAAGAGATGTCATTGATATAAAGGAATGATCTGAGAGTTTGCTAATTTTTGGAAGACCTTTTGAATAATTTTTGGGTAATAAAGTCCATAGAGTATTGTTGGAAAAAGGTTGTCAAAATGAGTGGTTTTTTTTGTTAGGGGTTTTTTAGTGCTCAAGGGTAAATTGTTAATTTGGCTTTATATGAATGTTGTGTGACCCTAAAGTGACTTGCGTGTGAAGTACGTTAAGTTTTACGCTATACGCAGGCGACACGCTGCCGTGATTCGAGTGTGCGCTAAAAGCAAAGGAAAGTAGTGGAGTTGTGCTCAAGTTTCGAGAAACAAAGAGAGGTGAGTGTAAACTGATTTAAAATTGAGTTTTAAAAGTGGAAAGATTTAATGTTAAAATGAAAAGTTTAATAAAATGTTTATATATGTATATTAAATATATGCATATGTTAAGACATTATGAAAGTTTAAAAATGTGTAAAGAATGCATATGTGTTTTAATGATAAAATTTAAATGTATTTTGAAGAAATGTTTTACTGATGGTTACCCTAACCCCATATGACTGTTATGACTGATATCGACTGCAGTACCTTAAACGTGTAAGGATTTAGAGGGAATAGTTATAGGTTACTAACTGAGGGAGGGAAATAGATTTTTAGCGTAATATCCTTACACGTGATAAGGTGTTATGATGGAACCCTATGCATGACGGAGTTTCAGCCGTAGTGGTTATGACTGATTGAGATCACCACAAGACTGAAACTGCCTGCTAGGTTACCCCCGGTTCCATTAGAAAGAAAGTTTAAAGCATAAATTGGTTTTTAATTGTATAAGCATTTATTACTTTGATAGATACTGAAAATGTTGTCTAAATGAAAATGTACACTCACTGAGCTCCTTTAGCTCACTCTTTTCCGTATGTTTCAAAAACATTTTCAAGACCTGAGACAAAAAGGCCAGAGCATCCCCTCACAAGTAAAGGAGTCGAGCCATCGAGGAGACGCACGCCCCGTGACTCATTGTATATATATTTTAAATATTGTATATGTTGAATATTTTGTCATGTATATACGTATATACGTATATATTTTGAAAAGGAACTACGTGGGCTTTGATCCTCGTGACGAGGTACGTAGCCGACTTAAGTCCGCCAAGCCCAATCCTTTTATAAAACTCAGGCATGGAATTGAAGAAGTTTGAATGTTTTGATAATTGAAATAAATAAATGTATATGTGTATATATTTTGCTTGATTGAGTTGTGTGCTTAATTAGGTTGTGGACGAGGAGTCCTAAAATGGAAGTTGAGAATTGAAAGATTAGAAGTGTTTTTAAATGTTTTCGCAGGTTTTTGTAAATTTGGGAAAGTCTGACAAACAGAGGAAACTCTGGCCGATTTTATGAAAAATCTAAGTGTTTGAAAAAAAAAAAAAAATTTACCCCTTCACTTCCGCATTATTTTCTAAAGATATGTTAAGGATTGTAAAGGGGTTAGCTCCATGGATTTTAATTGATTGTTTTGAGGAAAAGTTTCTATATCCGGTGGAGTGCCGGGAGGTCCCCTCGGGTTCATGAGGTTAATCCGGGTCGGGATCCTTCAACGACTAACACGGATTATCACACTTCTATACATATGCATATACATCTAACATATCATATCATTTAAACATGCTTATACATATCTCATATTTACTTATCATATCATGTTACATTTCTTGTCAACGTTCATATACATTTCGTATGTCATATTCAAGTCATTTATTTTATGTTTCATGCCCACATAAACCTTAGAAGTGGATAAAGGAAACTATAAGGGCCTGAAGGCGCTGTACTCACTGTACGAAATAGTGATCCATAAGGGCCCGAAGGCATTGTTATCATTGTGCGAGACAATGACCATCTATAAGAGCCCGAAGGCGCTGTTATCATTGTACGAGACAATGACCATCTATAAGGTCCCGAAGGCGTTGTAATGACCAAAACGAGGCTAACTGATCAGTATGCTACAGACTTGTTTTTCCCTAATAGGCATGCCCATCTATCTCTCTACCAGGTTCTAAGCAGACAATCCATGTGTATTTTATGTTCAATACATATCTCAAATTCCCGAATAATTATTGTCATCCGGTAATCATATGCGATATTTACAATCATTTTTTCGTATCTTTGCATTTTTCATATGCATGAATAACTATGGTTACCATGTATGCTTATGAGATATTTACTATCATTCCAATTTCATCAAGCTATATATGGGTGGATTATAGACTCAAAGGGCTTTCCATAGAGTCTAAGAACATCTGAAACAGAGTTCGGACTTAAGAATATGACCGTCCAAGTTGAAGGCTTCTATGAACAAGTGACTACGAGCGTAATCCAACAGGGCCTACTATTGTTTTTCATGATTTTTGGACCTAATATGAGTTCCAATTTACTGCTTATATGGATGGATTCTAGACTCAAAGGGCTTTCCCATAGAGTCTAAGAACATTCAAACGGAGTTCGACGAATAAATTATGATCATCCGAAGTTGGAGTAAATTTGACAAAGATCTCCCCTAAAAACCTCAATATTTCCTTAATACAAATATCCCTCAATCGAGGATTACAATCAACTAACCCAAGTCCAACACAACCAATATACCAAGTGTATTTTTAGACCCAAATTCATCAAAAAAATTGGGTTTATGGTTTCTTCTTCATCAAACAATTCCATACAAAAGTCCAAAAGTCTACTAATCCATACCAAAATCATAGTTTCCATATAAGTTCCATACAAAACTTAACAAATTCCATACCTTTCTTTGGCTTTCTTCTCTTTCTTCTTCTTCTTCTTCTTCTTCCCCTTCTCTCTCTACTTCTACCCATATGAGCTCTCCAAAAATGAGAGACCAATTTGGTCTCACCCCCTTTTGACCATTAATTCTCCTTTTATTGCACTTTGTCCTCAAACTCTCCTATATTTGCAAATCAAGTTATGCCATTTATATAATAACCCACCATCTTCTTATATTATGTCTTTTGTGTCCCATTTTGACAAGTTACAAATTTACTCTTGTATCTTGTACAAATTCCGGGTTTTGAAATTTTCTCACTTAGCATAATAATAATTACGAAAAATTTCCAAATACACTAATAATATACCCTAATTATGTTTAAAAATAGCTAGGGTATATTTTCATTTGACTTAGGTTCCTTTGCCCCGTGCCCTTTACTTCAAGGAAGGGAAGGGTTGAGCTTACTTATCCTCCGAGTTGTCATCCCTTATAGGTTGTTCGCTAGTGAGAAATGAGAGAAAAGGAAAAGAAAACGGAGCTTGTTTTGACAATGTTTCCTCAAACTTCAATAATGAAAAGTTCGATTCTTTACAAAGTGTTGTTTAGGCATTATATACAACCCAAAACAATACAAATTACTAAAATAAACAAAGCTGAATACTATTACAGGGATAAAATGGGAAGAAAACAAAAAAAAGTAAAAAATTCAAAAGCAAAAAGGGCAGAAGATTTCACATTGCGATATTTTGCAGCCTACGAAATTGAGTAGGGGTTACGAAATTTCGCAACCCTTGTGAAATTGTTCTGTTTTTTGCCTGCCTTCTAGTTTGCCTTCTGGTTCTACAGCTTTGAGTTCTAATTGATTTCTTCATGGTCGAGTTGCACCCCTATCTTCAATATAAATAGCATGTGAAAACTACAAAAACTGCTATAAAATTGATTAGAAGCATTGCTAGGTCCTTAACGTGCCAATTGGGTAAATTTGGCTTATTACTACGCAAAAAGTGCTCAAACCCAGAGTGTTAAGAGTATGAAACAACACTATTTGGGTAGTAATCACTCCCCCCAACCGACACATTGCTAGTCCCTTAGCAATGAAAGAAGAAGAAAGCAATCAAAAGCCAGATGAACTATATATCCACAAAAATGGTTTTTAAAAAAATGAGGGGATAATGCCCAACTTTAAACAAGAGTCACCAAAATCCTACCCAAAGACTATCTTAGGAAGAGTGTGTGCTATGCAAATCCAAGTATCAAAAATAAAGGCCAACCCTGAGAACCAACATGAAACCTTCCACAAAAACCTAAGTGTTAACTTGATTAGTTTTCAAAAATAGTCTACCAAACTTTTCTCTCCCCCCAACCTAGCTCTTTTCTCTACCTAGCAGATTAACTAACCTTAATAGACCAGGACCCATTTTTATTTCACAACTCTTGCGGTCAGTAGGTGTAATGCCTAGAATCAAATTCATAATTGTCCAGTGTGAATGTAAATCCACTGATGACTCTCAACCAATTAAGGTTTAGGCATCAAGTCATAAGGATTTCAACCACTAACTCTTCGTAGTTTTACCCCGACTTTTAATAATAAGCTCGAAACCCGCATCTACAATGCAAACCCACCTATCCACCCATGTAACGAGCAACAAAGCTCTGACTCCCAACTAGTTGGTTTAGTGGCATCGAAGTTTAAAGACTTTCGTCATATACCCCTCGGATTGTGCTCGGGTTTCAAGGCAAGTGTCACAAATTTTTTTATTTTTATTTTTGAAAGACTCATTGGCCTTTTATTCAGGGGTCCCGACCTATTAAAGGTGGTCAAAAAGGACTAGGCCAGATTTTTGCAAGGCTTAGGGGGAAGGCAGTTTTTCAGCTTATAATTGAAACCTAATGTGCACAGTGTGCGGTTAGTTCCAAGTGGAAGAAATAAGGTTGAAGACAAGAAGAATTTCAACAGTTCATCAACTCAAATAAGCATAACACCATTCTACATCAACAACATTGGGACAAGACTTCAATTTCTCCTATAGTAAGTTGAGCATTTACAAAAATTTATGTAAACGAGAAATTATAAACAAAACCAAAGTGACGCGCGTTGAAAACTAAAAACATATACTCTGTGTCAGAAAACTAGCAAGCCATTCAATTAAAACAAAATACTGTCGCTCAAAACATATAGTGACACTCCTCCATTAACTCTCCCCAACCGAATTGAAGTATTATCTCAATGTGGTTTTATGGAAACTTAACGAAGGGAAGTGATACTCTCGGGTGAGCGGAGGGTGGAACTCATTCTCATCCTCGGGTGATCGGTAGAGCCAAGGATGAGCAAACCGTGGAGCTGACCGAATCGGCCAGGCCGGTGCCGAATGGCCATCAAGCCGCAGTGGTGGAGGTCGTGGATCCCGTGGATCGCCGCTAATGGGAGGAGAGGGATAGGATGGCAAGCCTAGGTGCTGGGCTCGAACCCCGAAAGCAAGGATTTACAGATACTCGAGCAAGAACAGCCTTTCTAAGGTAGCCATCCTTCTCACCATGATGTACCAGCAAGAGAGCAAAGGATCGGGTATGTAACCACCCGACCATGACAATACCATGATGGCAAGAAAACCCAGCAAAGGATGTGGGATAGATTTTTTCACGGTGTGGTAAAGACTACTGGGGCCACCGGAGGTGGAAGAGTGTGTCGCAAGGCACAAGTGTGGCAGCCGAAGCCAGATGTATTGTTGAGGTTTATGTGGGCTCCTGCCAGGGCCGCAGAGGCATCCGGACCTCGTGGGGGATCTATATGAGGATTCACCTCTGCCAGGAGGATATGCGGGAAGACAGCCCTGTGCACAAATTACCACTTAACGGTAAACGCGCCTCGCAAAGTCAGCTCTGCTCGTGATGTGGCTCACCGAAAACCTAGGTGCTCCAATACATGAGAGAGCAGCCTCATAAACAATAGTTGAATGGTCTCGGCTCTATTGAGGTGCTTTTTGTGTATTTGCTCCTCGAAGTGAAAGAGGGATGTCAGAATAAGCTCCGGAGGGCTAAACCAAAAGCCCTCATAAATGTGGATATGTATTCTAGGACGGCTACCACCTGACAACATGCTGGGGCAGGAAATCAGATTGACCATAGCACATGGTCCACAAAAAGCATCTACAGCAAACGCTCTAGAACAAAAATAGGGCCAAATTGGATGTGTCTCGATATATCCGACCATTTCCTGTGGTGAAGGATGGCCACTCGCTTATAATCCGCTAATTAATAGCCACCGGAAGGTGAAAAGCCAAGCAGCCTATATCGCACAAGCCAAAGGATGCCCGACTAAGCACAATGGGTGAAGGAATAGCAGCAGGCTTCACCTCGAGTAGTCATATGGTTTGCAAAAGTCAATCACTACTCTCGGATAGAAAAATCGGTGTGGAGTCATAAAAGGCTCTAGATGTAGCTGAATCCAGCCCCATCAAATCTCGCTCCGAAGATCGCAAAAGCCTGGGATGTCATGTATGTTCATTGCAAAATCCTTATTGTTACAAATGGCGGTTTCCTTTATTGAGCACGGGGGAAAAGTGGCCTCATCACAGCAGAGAGAATAAAGGCATGTGACTGCGGGAATGTCGACGAGGCTCCAGTGTATGAGACGAGGAGGCACTTCACGTGGATCGTGAAGATTCTCCAGGCCGAGGTCCCGTCTCGCGGCGGAGGTGTGGCCTATGCACCGGTCGTGGGGTGAGGAGGGCCCATCGGCACAGCCCAGCCCTTGTGTCATACTTGCGCTGCTATGGAGGGGCAGGGCAGCAGCTTTCCGAGGGTCGTGCAAACAGCCTGCAGCAGATCACTAGTGGCTGGCAAAGATTGACAACAACCGTGTGCTCAGCTGTGGAGGAGGGCCTTGCACTCAGTCGGAGGAAGAGCCATGGCCTCCCTCCTCCGTATTTTCCATGATTGCGCTTGAATGGATGAAAGAGGTTTTGTGGTGATTTGGTGTTTCGTAGGGAGGGCCTGTGCTTCGTGAGGAAGAATGAACTTTGCATGAGGGCTGACCTTCAATTTAATGGAGGATGGGGAATATGAAGGGTTGAAGAGATGATGGAACGTGAAGGGTTTGGAGAGGTGGAGGATAAAAAATGGTAGGGAATGTGAAGGTCGGAGGACACGTAGAAAAATCGCTGCAGTTCAACCCTGCGAAAATCCCATGTAATTAGGGTGACCTTGAAAATCAGACCGCTAAATTTAATTGTGAGCATCGACCTCCCCTCACGTATAACATACACAATCCCGCAAAACAAACACAGGAAAATTCAAATAAAAGGTGAAAATGAAATAGGAGCTATAAATAAAGATTAACTTAAAATTAGAGAAAATCTAAAAGAGAAAAATGAATAAAAGAAAATGTAAAAAGCGAGTTGACTTGGCGCCTCAAGGGAGACTGAGTCCACTCAAACCATTTTTTTAAGCCTTATCTCAAGGGTGTTTGAATTAGTTTTGTCGAGGAGGATCGGGCAAATAATTCTTCATAAAACCTCTATACCACCATTCCTCTTGCGCTTCAAAGCACGTTGTTCTCCCTCACTTCCAGCTAACTGACAAACTTCCTCATGTTCTTGTTCCTCCGGGTGGTTCCGCTACGCTTCAAGTGAAAATGTTGCTTTAGTGTCATGTTGCCAACGTAAGCTGCATGACTCCATTCTGGCAGTTGATGATAGCATTTGAGGTAGCCAAGAATAGCCTCCCAAGTATGATGTGCACATAATTGGCTCCTATAGCCATTGGCTCAGTATCGAGAACAACAAAATCCACAGGATAATAGAACTTATCCACCTTCACCAAAACATCTTTGACTATTCCTTTTAGAATTTTTACTGATCTGTCCGCCAAAGACAAGGTGATGGTTGTGGGCTTCAACTCTCCCAGCTCTAATTGCTTGTAGACTGAGTAAGGTAACAAATTCCCACACGTCCCAAATCTAATAATGCCCTTCTACACAAGTTCCCCTTAATGTTCACCGAAATGGTAGAGATCCCGATCTTTATATTTCACCGGGTCTCGGTGATTGATGACGGGGCTCACCTGCTCCAGCCAAGAAAGCTATTTTATCTCACATTCGCTCATTTCTTTACAAGACATAGGTCTTTGAGAAATTGGCATATGCTGGAACCTGTTTGATCATGTCTAGAAGAGGATATTAACTTTCACATGCCTTAGCACTCAAAAGTCTCACTGGGTTGTTCACCCTTTCGCTCTATGCTGAGGAAAAGGTGGAGGCATGCTCTTTTCATCATATCTTCTTTGATCGCATTCTTTCAGGCTCCTCATCTGTCATTCTTAGCTTCATCAAGTGGTTTAGGTATTGATTGATCAACCTTTTACCACTTCTGTGAGTGATAATGGCTTTCTACCCCTCTTCCATCTCTTTGGGAGCAAATTTTCACCGGTACTAGCTACTCTTGTTAAGACCATTTTTCATATGTATGAAAAGATGGAATTGTTTTTAAAATGACTCATTTAAAATTTGTGTGTGTGGTCTCAATCATTGCAAGTGCTCGTGTCGCATAAGTAATAAAAAGTGGATATTTAAAGTCCAGATATCGTTCCCACGAGGAAAGATGATAAATCAAAAGACTAACTACCCAAATTACTCAAGATCATTACTATTTGAACTCCACTGATATGATGATAAGAGGACTAAAATGTAGTCCTTGAATGAAATCTTAAATATAAAAAAGTAAAGGTTAATAAAATTGGGGTTGAGGATTCACCGAGTGAGGCAAAACTGGATATGGATCAATTAATAATAATCAATTTCTACATCATTTTGATTCATAGCTCAACCATCAATTGGAAAATCGAAGCTCACAAAGACGAAGGTAGTATAGTTTGGATTTCTCCCTCAACCATACTTTTCACTGATTAAAGGTTCATATTCATTTTTGAGACATGATTCTAGTCACATTTGTAATATGTAACCCTCTTTCTAAGATTTAAGTATTTTTCCTTTTAGTACTTCATACTCAGATCTTAGGACTAAAGCAGAATTCCTATCCCATAGATAGATATCGCAAGCCTCTCTAATTTGATTGACATCTCATCCTACACTTCTCACCAAAATTTCCATCTCCTTGATGGATCTCGCCTAACACGGATTGTGAATCAATTCAGCAGAAAGATGAGAGACCTCTGAGTGATTAAACAGATACTTCATTCAACCTTCCTCAACTTATAAGTAAGTTGGTGATCAATCTGAGTAATCCTTCAATGTTCATTAGTTCCATAGTATTAGCTTACCATACCCACAAACTGTTTTACACTCGTGATCTCCATCTGCGGTCACCTCGAGGGCCTCTTGAAATCGCAGTGAGATACAAGATCTTGCATTGTGTACACTATGACTAGTACCGAGAACAAGTAAATTCATAACACAAATTTTCAATCAAATAAATTCAAGAATTTAATTAAAGCTTTCTTCCACCTTATAAAGAAATGACTATCATCAATGACCCATTTCTAGTGAGCTCAACTTTTCAAAATTGGTTTACTCATATTAGTGACTAACTGATCAGGAAAATTCACTGAAATCATAAACAAACTGAAATAAATGAACTCTAGAAACCTTCCAACATCCATTTAAATCAAACAATAAATGAAAAGAAGAATTTATAAAGAAATACCAAATTTCAAAAGCCGCACTTCAATACACACCCAAAACCTAGAAAAATTAAAGAAAACTAACAAAATAAAACTATGCTAAGCCAAACTACCAAAATGGAAATGAAAGAAAAAAAATAAAATAAAAATGTACAAGAGCCTTCAATCACCCGTAAACTTAGCCGTTGAAAGTCGCGCACACGCCTCTGTATGTGTATTTATAGCTTCCAAATGTCAAATCTCACTTCACAATCGCATTGTGGATCCCCAACATTCTGGCCTAAATTGGTCTCTTTGTCGTGACATAGAAAGTTCTATCGCGACAGAGCTTCTAGTCTTGGTCGCTTCCTCTGTCTTAGCTTCTGTTTTCCGCGCGACTGCTCTCCGGGCTTGTTCTTGATTCTCGACATACTTTGATGATGTCGCGACATAGATTTTATTCAGCAGTCTTGTTTTTGTTGCGACAGGAATGGCTTGTGTCGTGACACCAAACCTGTAAACCAGCTTCTCATGTCCTTGTTCTCCTGGAGTTTGTCATGACATAATTTTCCTTGTCATGACAAAGTCACTACTCTTCAAATCTATCAACTCTATCACGACAAGATTTCTTGAATCTTTAGCAATTCTGCAGCGTATTACGAAACCTTGGTCGCGCTGTACTTTATGTCGAATTGTTTGTCGCGACATATAATTATGTGTTGTGACACAATTTCCTTAGCCATTCTCAGTTCTTCTACAATTTCTGTCGCGACTTAATTTTTCTCTGTCACGACAGAATTTTATCATTCCATAGCTTTTATTGTTGCGACAGAAAACTTCTTTGTCACACACGTGCTCTTGCTTTCAATTTGATTATGTCGCAACAAGACTTTCTTTGTCGCCATTCTTTTCCTTTGTATTGCTCTTCAATTTTTCTTGTCGCGATGTGGAATTCAATTCTCTCCTTCATGTTTTGTTTGTCGCGACAGAGATTTTGTTGCTCTTGGTTGTGAATTCTGAATGTTATGTCTCGACAAGATTTTCTTTATTGAGACAGAAATTTCCCCTTGAGCTGGTTTAGTGCTGAAAACTTTGTCGCAACATAAAAACACTTGTCTCAATTGGATTGCGTTGTATTTTAGCATTCTCATTTCCAGCCGAAATGCCTTTGTCGTGACAGAGTTAATCTGTTAATCGTTAGCTCTTTATGTCACGATAGAGGAAATCTTGTCGCGACACAGCTCCTTTGCTATTTGCTTTGATCATTGTCGCAACAGAGCAACGGGTTGTCGCGACAGTTTTCTTCACACCTTTCTTCAATACGCGTCGCGAGTAGAAAACTCTCATGTGACATAAATTTCTTTGCCATTGAGCTCGTCAACTTTGTTACATTTAGTTGTCGGGTTACGACATAGTTCCTTTGGCATGTTTGAATTTTGAATGACAAACAAAAATTATGTCGCTGGCTACAGATCACGTGATTTTCCACTTTCGCTTTTCTCGCTTGTTTTTTTTTTTTCAATAATACCTGCAAAACATAAATTTAGTGAATATTCCATAATTTGGCATACAAATAGATCTAAAAATTGTTAAAACATGCCGTAAAAAATGGATTAAAATAGATAAGCTTAAGACTCATCACACCTGTATTTATGCTTAAAGGAATTTAAAGAAAAGAAGCAAAAGACAACTATTAAGTAGAAAAATGGGAGCAAAAATCCAATGTCGCGACATCGACTAAAGAATGTCACGACATCACACTCAAAGACATAACAATAGCTGGACAATGTCGAGACAACAACTTCAATGTCGCGACATCGGATAAAAAATGTCGCGACATTGGGTAACCAATGTCGTGATATCGGTTGATTAATGTCGCGACATCGACATCAGGACTCATAATAGAAAAACAATGTCACAACATCGAAAATGCAAAGTCGCAAATACATCTACCGGTAAAAGAACAAAAGACAAATGTCATGACACGGATCAAATGTCATACATCGATTAAAGTGAGCAAAACAGAAAAAAAGAAGAAGCAATATTGCGACATTGAAATTCAGAGTCGCGACATTAGTCAAGACATCAACGACAACATTAGAGCAATGTCGCAACATTAACAACCAGAGTCACGACATTGCAATGATAGTAAAATTCGTGAGTCAGAACACCAAAGTAATGTCACGACATCACAATAGCAATGTCGCAACATCAACCACGACATCAACGCGACTAGTGCAGAAATTTTAGGCTTTTCGAAGACAATGTTTTTTGCCTCATTTTCAAGGCCCAATGATTGGGGCCTATAAATAGAGGCTCCTAGGTTGAAGTGCGTAGCCTTTCAATAGCTTTCAACTAGTTTTCACCTTGAGTGAGTCAAGTCTCTCTTTGTATATATTTTTCTTTTATTTTCTTTCTAGATTTATTTTTCTTTCATAGGATTAGAGAATGATCCGAGCTAAATGTGGAGCCATGATCATTGTATATCGAGCTCTATTTTATGTCTCGAATTCGAAAGTAGAATTTGGAAATTTTTTTCTAGAAACAAAGGTATTCAATGATTTATACTCAATGAATTTGTTTGATTAACTAGTCTGGTTGGCTCGTGATTTAGTTATGGAAGGATGAGCTCCCTCTGGGAAGGAATTTTGTGGTTTGATGATTGTTTGTAGTATTAAATGATGTTTTAGGTATGAGAATTGGATTGATTTAATTGGTACTACTCTTGTAAGGAGTTGTTCTGAATATCAGCATTTTATACCTAGAAAGAGCTATATCTGTGCTCTGATTTCCAGGATCCCTTTAAGTGACACAAAGATGGACGACCTGAGAGCAAAGTACATTGACTTGGGGGTATATTGCACTAATATCCATTGAACTAATGCACTCTAAGGATCGTTATGATAAATCATCGATGATGTTCTAACCTCTGACCTCAAGGTTTCCTTCTGGGTGATAGTAGAAGTGTGTTCCCGAGGCATAAGGACCATCTACTGATTTGTTAGTTTAATATTTGGAGGTCTCATCTCAATTTGATAGAATGATCTTGATCCCGTGTTAACATAGATTCTAATCAAGAAGAAAAAGCATTATAATAAATTGCATCGAGGTACCAATTGTATTGGAGAAGGCTTGTGTTACCCTGTTTATGGGGGCAAGCAGTCTTCAGTCTTAAGAAATGGCTATGAAGTACTAGTTTAGGAAAAACAATCAAATCTTAAAGATGATCAAATCTTAAAAGTAGCTATTTAGAACTGCTGACCTGCCAGAATATGGTATGCTACAAACAAGAAATGTGTAGTGTCAGGAGGTATTCCAAGGCTATACTACCCTGCTCTTAGACAAATCCAGGATTCATGTCCTTCACAGTACTTGTTTTTTAATCTGCTGCAAACCGATAATCATAACACTGATTTTATTCCCAATGTTATTTCTACTCATTGAAATATCCGATTCTTCTTGTTTAGACCTTCTTCAATTAAATAAAATTTTATAAAAAACACTTTCATTACAGTTTTGTTAGCTATTTTACAAATCATAGAAAACAATAGTCCAAATAGTGATTTTCTTGAGTAGTATGGGTAGTTGATCTTTAGATTTTCTCATCAATCTCTGTGGGAATGATATCTGGACTTATAATCCACTTTATTACTTGTATGATGTAGCATCCCATTCCCGACCCGACCCATTTGGCGGGTCCGAACCGAGTCCTGGTTGCTCTAATATCACCCAATCACCTTATCAAAATCATTTATCAAAAACACGCTGTATCGTTACACTTTAGTTGGCATAAAATCCTTTTCAAATATGAGGAAACGTTTTTGTCACGCTCGGATCCCGATCCCGGTCCGACCCGATTGGCAGATCCGAACCGAAGTCCGGGGCGCGAGACTATCTATACTATACTATATACTGGGACTCTTATTGACTGTTCTTCTCGTAGTCAGATTGGACCTGTAGTATACAAACAATTTCTGTAATAACAAAAATCATTTTTCATATACAAAAGAACTACCACCGGAGTGGTGTCCATCACAATCTATACACATATACAGAGTCCCATTTACATATACAAATACTTATACATGTACAATTTCTATAACAAAACACTGAGATCAAGGGAAGCAACGCCGATGAGCACCTATCTCTCGAGTCGCCCTCGCTTTGGCCGATGGAATGTCCCCGTCTCTATATCCTTGTCTTCTGCTGCTGTACCTACACGGATTGAACACCCGTGCTAAGCTTTACGCTTAGTGGGAACATAAGCATGGACAACCACCAATGGTGACCGTCACAAGCTTATACATATGCATATTATCTATCTATACATATTTATATAACTTTAATTACTTATCATCTCTACATATTTCTATTGCATGTCAATCTTTATGTTACATATTCTATGTCTTTAGCCTATCTCTTTATCTATACTTTTTTAATTATTCCTATTTCTATATTTTTATTATTCCTATACTTGTCATGTGTTTATCTTTCACGCTACATATGCCTTTCTAATGCATTTTATTCGTTACATATCATGTCTCTAGTCTTATGTCTTTTCATCTTTCTGGCTCTATGATTTATTGTATTCTATGTACTATTACATATATCATTTCCTTCTCTTATACCTATATCATGTCTTTTCATATTGTGGCTACACGCCCATGCTATATACTTTTCATTTACGTTTTCTTTCTCTACTTTCCTCGTACTTTACTTGTTCATATCCTTTTCATATACTATACTTTGTACTTTCTATATACTATATTCATGTACTGTTCATGTACTATTTTCATATACCTATATTCATGTACTGTTCATTTCATATACTATTTTCCTGTTATACTTTTCATATGGCCTTCTCTTTTATGTACTTGCATATGTTGTCATATAATTTCATATGATATTCATATATTATGCTTTTCGTATACTATGCTTTTCATATACTATACTTTTCATATGCTTTTCATATACTTTATCTGTCATATTGTACTTTCTTTGCTCTGTAACCGTTTCCATACTTTCATCCGCATAGTAAAGGCTATGCTTCATATAATATCATATCATATGCATTTCCTTGTGTATACTTTTCTTTTCTTTTATATTCATGCTTTCACAAATACCTTAGGAGACGATAAGGGAAATAACTACGCAGACTGAAGGCATTTATCACCGCACGGCATGTGCCGATCTCTCGTCCTGTTAACACCAAGGTATCGCTTCACTGCATTTGCACAGCTGACCTATGCCATATGTTACCTGCATCTCGGCTGGGTACCATATCAATCGCATCGGGGGTCAGCTGATCTGCCTACGCACCCTCGTCGCCACCCGATCCAAACGATCTACGCCATCGACCCAAACGGGGCCTCGATATCCGTTTTTATGTATATGCCGCAAAGAATCTAGATTCTCCTATAGGCATGCCCACTCATCCTCTACTGTGCCCTAATAGTAATAAACTTTATATTTTTCATATCATATTTCTTCGCAGATATATTTCATAAGCATGAATAACTTATTGCTATCATGATCGCATGTAATATATACTATCATTACTTTTACTCGTATTTGCCTCATGATTGTAGTTTCATATTATGCTCTATATATCTCTATAATACATATATTCATATCTTTTCTTTCATCATTTAGTTATTTATCATATATCATGAATGCATCTATGCACTCTCAGATTCATATATTTATATATATCATTATCTATTCATATCCCTTTATAATGCTTAATATGATTTAGCTATGCTTGTACTTTCTATATTCCTATCAAGGATGCTTAGCTCATTCATATATTCATATCATATACACTTATATTCATATATTTTTACTTATACATGCTTCTACCATCGTGACAAGCCTTGATATTACTTATACACTGTCTATACATTTACTTCCGCCATGTCTTTACTATGCCTATCATTCATGTACACGTACTCATTCCTGTGCTTGGTCATCTTTTACTTATCTCTATCAGCTCTTATCATTTATGCCTTCTATAATGTGTTCCTAACATGTCCCATCTTATTCCTTTCTGTATGTCTATCATATCTCATATCATTTACGTATCTCACGCCGTTGCCTCATCTATTCATATACTTTAGACTATCATATCTTATGACATGTTCTATCATATAATCCTATATCCATATCATATTCATGTTTTCTTGGACACATCTATACATATTGCATTTTCTATATTTTCCTTGTTTCATTGCTATTACATATAGCACTTCATATACTTATAAGGTATGATGTCTATGAAATCACACCTCATTCATATATTCGTATTCCTCTATGAATCTACTTTACTTAGGACTTGGAATCAATCCAATCGGATCATCCAAATTCAAATTATGACATTTTCATGCCAACTAGTCATTTTACCGATTTTTACACTCGGGACTATTACTCATTTTTCCGGGGTATTAACTTCATTTTCGACACTAGGTCTTTATACTCATTTAAAGCTATGTGTAAGTGGTTCTATTCCCAACTGAATCACCCAATTCGAGCACCGAACTCAAGATACACCAAACAAACTATCTACTTATGTTCAAACTCATTTGGTGAATTGGTTTCTACATAGCCCCACTCCTTTGAGTGAAGTCTCGACCACTTAGAGCCAGAATTTGATGATAGGTTTGGTTCTCTCGAAGTCTATTTTACTTTTCCACTTGAATCACTCAAATCGATGGAAACAGAGAAAGTTATGGCCAATATACAAAAACCCGGCCTGAACCTGGAGAATAGAACAGTATGGTACTAAGACACTTCTAATGTGTACCTGTGACATTAAGCCAAAATGACCGAACACAAAGTGTACCGGTACATGTTCAAAGTGTACCGGTACACATCACCCGGAAATGCCCAAAATGTGTCTTTTCTCCCCTTTTTCATGCACTTTCATCCATGGATCACTCCTATACTTCCCACACACATCAAAACCATTTCTATTATGTCTTCAGAATCCTTTTCTACTCTCAAATTATCTTTCAATACAATTTCTTATGAACTCTATTGAACTCAAACATGCTTTCTATCTCATCTCTTATATAAGGCTCAGGGTTTTACTCAACACTACATTCAAGAAACTTTTGCTAGGATGACATCCTAACAAACCCTAAGTTTACTAATCACGAATTTATAAATTCATACAAGAATTCATAGGTCCATACAAAATCCCAAGTTCCATACCTTTAATTTGGCTTTGCTCTTTCTTCTCTCCTCTTCTCCCTTCTCTTTCTCTCCCTCTTCCCGTTCTTTGGAGACCAAAATATAAGATATTTTGATCTTCCCCTTAAGGCCATGTTTGGCCAAGTCAAAAACTCATTTTTGTTTTTAACTTTCTCATTTTGCATTTAAGCCCTTCAACTCATGTTTATTTCTATTCCAACTTTCTCTAATTGCCTTGCATCCCATAACTTCTTCTATTTACATTTCATTTTTAAACATTTCATCTATGAACCCCTAATCTTTCACTTTTATGACCACTAGGTCCTCAAGTGGTAAATTACATAATTACCCTTGGCTTTATTATTGATTCCGGGTCTCTCATTTTATTTTCCGAAAATTCATATTTAAGTAAGGTAAATTTTTAAACAAGTCCAAACCGTTAGGGTATATTTTGGGGTGTTACAGTTTTTAAAGGGGTAAGCCCATTACATTTCATTCATACGAAAAGATAATTAGTTTATGCTAGTGTATATCATTTTTCAAAATGATTTACAAAATAGATATTCAGTTCAAAATGTTTTGCAAATATCAAAGCTAAAAGAAACATGACATGAATGCACATGTCGGAGCATACTCCGCAATTCCTTCTTTATGACTCGACGCTCCTCGATCTTGGGTCCTCTCTTCGATCACTATCTATCAATTCTGACCGCGCATTGGTAAACAATATGCTACATTTCTGGGCGCTTAAATGTTCTATACAAATCCATTCGTTAGTTTCAAATTTTTAATTCAAATCATGCAATTTAACAATTTAAAACTGAATATTTTCGATGATCAATGTCAATACAATACATATACTTGTTTTATATACAATCATTTATAGTTCATTGATCATCCCAAATATACACTTTCATATTCAATAAATCATGCATTAATCAAATTATGCATTTCACAATGCTTTTTTCATTTCAATTGACAAACATGCTTTTCGATTTCAATATTTCACAATCTCAAATCAATTCAATTCTTCTCACAAATTCAATTCACTTCTGCAATTCAATTAAGTTATGCCCTTAACAAATTTAACCTATGTTTTCGTGATACAGATATCGTAATCACCGCACCTAGCCCGCCTCGGGCCGCAGCCAAGATAAAACCCGCTTTATAACACAAGCACGGTCCCGCTGGCCGTAGACCTGTTATTAAAATCAATTAGCGTAACACTACCGATACGATCCCTACTGGTCGCTGATCGGAGTGACACATCAATACAATCGTTCGTAGTACTGCTATTTTGATTCCTATTGGTATACCAATCTATCCTTCATATGAACTAAACGGTTAACATTCAATTAAGGGCGTTCAAATCTTTTATAGAAACATATAATACAATATGTACATTTGTATAAACGGTTCATTTTCAATACTCATGCAATTTTCATTTGCAAACATTTCACAATCAATTTCTTCAAATCAATTAAAACAATTCAATATGTTTTTCTTTATGCATTTAAAAACAAATAGTTCAAATCTTGAAACGAATAGGAGAAGATAGAACAAAACCAAAATCGTCACTTTGATTCCGATCTGAATTCGATTTCACGCGGGCTTTCCTCCCTCGTCGCCCTATTCAAATACAATGACGATCACATATTAGTAGGTTATTCTAGGAGTTAAGCTAGGGTTTATATCTACCCGATACTTCTTTTCCTTGAAAAATTTTCTAGGGTCATTACGAGCCATAATTTGCCTATGCTTCCTTCAAGAAAATTTTATCTCCTAAGGAGTATATTTTAGTAGGAATTAGAATCAATTCTATTGATCACCAAACCCGTTACGACATTTAATATCAACCGTCGGGCATGTCAAATTTCACCGGGTTACCATCGTTATTCCCAATTTCAGGGATCTTAACTCCATATTTGGTAATGATTCCTTCTACTCATTTGAAGATATGGTTCTAAGGTTTCTTCTCCAACTATAATCATCCAATTTGGATCACCAAAACCTGCTATTGCATTTTTACATCCGCATCACTCAAATTGCAAAGTGACCTCTGACTGTTTTTGGCACATAGCTCCACTTTGACAGATTTCAAGTACTTTAAAATAATTTGCATACACTTCCTTCAAGTAAATTATTTCCATAGAAGTCTATTTACTAGAATTTTGAATTACTTCCAATTTGGATGAGGAAACTCAACTTATGGCCAAAACACTACAACAATGCCCAAAACAGAGTACCAATGAGCACCTGAGCTCACCTTTAAGCCTCAGATTGGAGCCTTAGAGATACACTTGCTCCTGGTACCTTCTATACATTTGTAGCCCTATCTCTATGGTTCTTACCAGTTGGAAATCACTCATTGAAATGACATAACTAATCTATAGCCAACAAGAACATGGGTTTTGGCAAAACTGGTGACAAAGATTTCCTTGGTAATATTTTCCCTTTACAAACACTACATGAAACGAATCCAATAAACCCTAACCAACAATACAAAACAACCTCAACACAATCCCAAACTCATTTACAACCAAAACAAAACTCTTTGTCCACACTTGGGTTTTTCCCAACTCAAACACAAGAACAAAGGGGTTCAGTTTATTTCTACCTCAAATCTTCCAATCAATGCCATAATCTTTCCGCTTGACTCACTTTAGGCTTTGATTTTCATGGAGTTAATAAAATCTCCCTAATCTAAAACCTAGCTTTCCTTTCCTTTTCTCAAAACGGATTGCTCAATGAGCCCCTAGACTCACTTTATCTTAAAACAGACTTCATGATATATTCCTGGCAAATGCTTGGCTCAAAATGTGCAATTCTTTTGACTTAAGTTCCTACAATGCCAGCTGCCCATATTTTCTCTATTTTCATTTAAATTTCCATATTCACTCTTAGACCCTTATTCTTTATCACAAATGGACCTAGAAGGTCCCTATTTTATACCCAATTTACCCTTTACACTGTGTAAATGTCCAACTCACTCATATTTAAAGAATATAATATTTGGTATCTGCTCTTAGCCATATAATCATTTATTCAATATTCATTTACCAATTCCCTGAAAATACCCCAAGTTAACAATTTATAAATTTAATATATAATAAAATTATAAAAAAAAATTATAAAGATGCATATGATTTGTAAACCAGAAAGGATTTAGACCAAAATGATTTAATTTAAGACACATTATATACAACAAATTAAAATGGTCTTCATATATTTTGGCTTATAATAAGCTATGCCACCAATGTGACTCCAGTGCTCTTAAAATGCTTCACACTCACATCACATATTTTGGTCTCAATTAAAAGCTAAAATCACTGCTAGTGACTAGCTAGAGTTTTTAAAGATTAATATCTAACCAAAAAGAGAATTGCTAATGCTAGACATTTTATCTTACTTCAATTTTTAAAAAATAAAAAATAGTGAGCTGAATCGAAGAAGGATTCAAACAGCTATCTTCTTTATGCTAATCAGTTATAATCAATGTCTATCTAGTGAACTTTACTATATGAATGTGCTATAATTCTTCCAGTGTGATTCTTATGGCTATGCTAGGGGATTGGTTTCGACGATACTGGATAATTCGAGCTAAAGAAGACACCTTAAATCTCAAGAAAGAAAGAAGAAATATAAACCTCAATCATCACAGAACAGAGAGAGACTAATCAGAATTTTTACTAAAGAAAAGGATAGATAACTTCTAATGTATATGGGGTTGACAATGAAAGACTTCGAGGCCGATCACAGAAGAATACATTCAGCGTGAGACAACCACCCAGAAGAGAAGCAAACAAATCTCTCTCGAATGGAAGCCCGCTTCCACGTCACAGCAACAATCCAGCTCACTGGCACCCCACGAGGATCCACAAATGAGCACCTTAGCGTATTCCTGGCGACGGCCAACACCGTTAAGCTAAATGGCAACCGTGGCATTGCCAAATTGCCCTACACTAAGGGAATATACCGCTAGTTTGAGTCCCTAAATTGAGTATGGATTAGTGAGCAATTGGAGAGTTAGTGGATGCATATTTGAGCGTATTCTTCCTTCCCGTCTCACTCGTGAGAGAGAGGAAAATTATCTACTTTTAAGTAAAAATGATGAGTCTCGTGATGTCGGAGGAGTACAAAATTATATGAGAAGACAACCCATGATAGACTTGATAGCTGATAACTCATATGCACATCTTCATCATGCCATGAATTGTGTTAAATTTCAAGGGAACTGTGAAGGGAACCCAGAGGTGCATTCAAGAGAAAGCTCATGCTTTCACTCACCCAGGAGGAACTGAAAGTGAAAGATCAAACCCCAGAGCTCCATCCTCGAGCCAGGGCTATAGCAGGCTAAGAAGTGGAGTAATTGAGCTGAATAAGATTTCAACCATTGAAGCTAAGCTAGATACAATCATGAACAAGATGAGTAACCAAGAAAGTAGAGGTCATTCCTGTAATGAAGTGGGGACTATGGAAGGAGCTGAACATAAATGTGTGGCTGATGAAGGACTTACTCATGAGGGTCCCTATCAAGTGGAGGAAGTTCAGTACTTAAATGGGAATAAAAGCTACAACTTCAAGCCAAACAACAACCTTCTAACTCACTATAGCCTAGTCTTGAGGAACGATGAGAACTTTTCTTATGGAGGTGGAATGCAACAGGGTCTAAGACTAGTGCAAAATTTTCAGCTAAATTATGCTTCACCCGGGTTCCAAGGACAACAACAAGAAGGTAGCTAAAGATCAGACAATCAAGGACAAAGGAGATCCCAATCCTTTGAGGATCAAATGTTGACTTTCATATTTGAGAATAAGAGGATATTGAATTTGAATATGCAGCCTGGGTGAGTCGGGGCTCTGTTTTCAAAGTTAACACAATCAGGTTTCAGGCCAACACAAATGCTTCCCTAAAGAATTTGGAAACTCAAGTAGGGCAGTTGGCCCTTGCTGTGCAGAACCAATCTAGGGACTCTTCCCCTAGTGACACAAAGAAGAATCCAAAGGACTGCATGGTAGTCACATTGAGAAGTGGGAAGGAATGGAAGAGCTAATAAATGAAGCTTATGAAAAATGCTATAGCTCTGAAAAGATAAGATCAAGAAACAATATATAGAATTTGGTGAGGAAAAGATAGGTCTAAGTAGAAGAGCTAGTCCTGTTGTACAAATCAGGTCAATTGTTTCCAGAAAGCTTAAGGTCTAGATGGAGGGTCCTTACATAATGATTGCAAACAAAATATTGTTTTTGGAGCATGACATCTAGACATATTCAAAGGAATGAGTTTAAAGTGAATGTACAAAGGATCGAAACATTATCAAGGAAGTATAATTAATGGAGATCGGGCCTTAAAGAAGAATTATTGAAAACACTAAAAGAAAAGGAGTATACTATAGCCAGTCCAAATTAAAGACGTAAGTTTAGCACTAGCTTCCTGGGAGGTAACCCAAAATATTTTTGTTGTTAGTCACTGGAAAATCCTTTAGCATTAGGAAATGCTTACCAAAAGATAGATAAATCTTAATTTGAGCTTTAAGCAAATCGGCCGTATGAATTTCTTCCAACATTGTTTTTCTTCTTTTAAATTTAGTTTAATTATTTCTTTAGTTATAGTTTATTTTGTAGTTTGAATTGTTTGATCGATCAAGTTCCTTTGATTTTTCTTAGTGCACTTAGTTAGATTTTAATCCGCTTAAATACTGTGAATTTATGAGATATAAATCAAGGTTTCATTGATATATCCGTGAATGATTTCTAAACAAATTCTTGAAATGAGTATGTTGAAGAATGAAAGCGAGCAAGAAATGTAAGGAAGAACTGATTTATAGAATTTTCCTTTCAATGTCGCAACATTAGCCCTAAAAATTTTTCCAATGTCATGACATCGATACTACAATGTCTCGACATCGACACTATAATATCGCGACATTAACTCCAAAAGTTATCCAATTTCGCGATTGACACCAAATGCTCACATCAACACTGTCGCAGGACATTGCATCTTCAATGTCGCTACACATCTTTAATTTTGTGGTAGCCTTCCCATTGAAAGAACACTTAGTGAAAATTTCAAATCCAACCCAAATTCTTAAACTTTTAGAGCCCTCAAAACCTTCACCCTCCATTTTCGAAACCATGAAGGTCGTCTAGCCTTAGCTCTCCCATACTGTAATCAAAGTTGTTGAGAACATTATGGAGGAAGTGCAAGAGAGAGAGCCTTAACAACCGTAAAACTAGGAGATCATTTCCTTATGAAGAAATTAGTGGTATGACTCAAGGAGGTGGAAGTTTGAGGCAGAGAAGCCAAAGTCTTCTCATGTGTACAAAGGCAAGGCCCAAAGAATCCACTCATAGTGGATTGGCCCAGAAGAGTGGATTCAGAACCAGCCCACCCTTCGCAACAAGTAGAGAAGGTCAAAACATTAGCCAACACTGAGCCTGTGGGCTGGCCTAGGTAAAGGAGCTCACTAATCTGAAATTAAGGGAACCCCACCTGCGATGTCGTGAGATGGTCCCTCGAGAATGGCCATCTTCAATTGTTCGACTCCGTGAAGGCAGACGTCAACTTAAACGAAAGATTCAAAAGAACCTCAAATCTCAAAAGAGAAATTACAAAGATAGTCCCATGTCATGAATAGTATAGAACAAAGACTATATCTAATGCCTTCCTAAACAGAGGGGACCTCACAAAAATCAACAAGGTTTGGTTCTACTTTGTTCATTTTGTTTTAAATCCCTCTAAGCATGTCTCAGCTGTGAGATAGGACTGCACATTACTTTTGTATGCGCTGGTCAAGGGCTATGAACTGAATGTGGGGAAAATAATGGAAGAGTCCATCTTACACTATGTTGAGGGAAAATTCTCAAGGAATATCCCCCACCCCTCTTTGATCACACTTTTGTGCATCAAAGGGGGAGTGAAATTCAATGAAGAAGAGGAAAAGAGGTGCTCAGGTATGCCTCTCTCACTTCGTCAAGTCCCAGGCTCAGCAGCACAGTGGAAGATATGTAAGAGAGAAGACCAGAAAGAGGAAGAGGGTAGGAATAGAAAAAGAGCCTAGGGAGCCAGCCCCTATAGTTGTGTTTGATGAGGAAACCTAAGAAAGGACTGTAGAGGAATATGAAACATATAGTAGAGCAGCCACGTTCCACTTTGTGCATCAAAGCCGGGAGGAAATTCAAATGAAGAAGAGGCTTAGTGGGTGCCTAAGGCTCCTTTTCTTTCCCTCCTCACTCTCGCCTCGAAGTCCTCAAGGCTCTAGTGCAGGAGGGTGAGAGTAAGAGAGAAGACCAGAAGGAGGAAGAGGGTAGGAAACAAAGAGAGTTGTTTCCAATGAGCCAAAGCCCCTATAGTCATGCCTTGATGAGGAAACCGGTAAGAAGGGATCAGAGAGCAGGGAGTCACAGAGCAGCCAGTGCTCTCCCCTACTGTAGATCAGGGGACACTAGCTCCTACTAGGGCTGAAGGAAGAGGAAAACAGAGGGCTGCAAATCGAAGAAAGCAAGATTCTCCGAACTCAAGTAATCCCATGAAGGAAATGAAAGAGAAAATGAGAGAGAGAGATGAGCAGATAAGAGAAGAGTTGAGGCGGAGAGACAACCACTATGAAGACCAAATAAAGAAGAGAGAGAACACTCTAGCAGCAGCCCTCCAGCAGAGAGATAAAGAATGGAAAGAGGAGCTGGTTGAAAGAGACAGAGTTCTGAGGGCTGAATTCAGAGAGAGAGAGAAGGCATTCATAAATGAGCAGCAGAAGAGGGATAAAGAGCTATTGAAGATCCTGAAGGTGAGAAGAACATGTTGGCTGTATACGCATCTGGGGTATTTGTACAAGGGAGCAAATAAGAAAGAGATAAGGCCACCATCCGTACAGATGAGTGCATGGAAGCCTTCCTGAACTATAGGGAAAAGCTATGGATTGACAGTGTAAACATGGTCAACTCTGACATGATGAGGATGTACAATGCCCAAGGTGAGTTTGAGAGTACCAATTTATCAGAAGACAAACGAAATGATAAGGAAAAAATGCGATCGCCGGAATGGATGACAAACAACTCCTAGGAAACAGAACAGCTGAAAAACCTCAACCCTCCATCTTTGACTTCACTCCATCTAATGTTGGTTATCAATATGAACCGGTAAACCTCAAACCCTCCAAATCCCAAAGAAAAAGAAGAACTAATGTGTCGGTGCCTCAAACGTTTGAGTGGATCACTGTTAACCCACACGGAAACCAGGGATATTGTATAACCCGATACCACACCATTGATTCCCATTTATCGGGATCCATAATTTTACCAAAATCGCATTACGGGCTTCCCTTCGCACGGGAGCCCTACCCAAAACCAAGCCTGTACCGTGCACAATACTACGGGAAAACAACACTTGCCAAGAAGTCCCGAGTTCACCTAGGCTGGTGCGTAGTTTCATCACAGGCACTTCAAGTTCGCTAAGGTGAAGCCTCCACCTTTCGCTTAGGCGAAAGTGCAGCCCAAACTTTCAAGATGGATAGGAACAATGTACCCTTATAAGAGTCACCTCAACTTCTTTAAAATATATTGGTACAAGCCAAATGAATTTATTACAAAATTTACAAAGTACAATTATAAAAGCCACATCGCCGGCTTCCTTCAATTCTCATGTCCTGAAGAGCCTTCAGAATCAAGAGATATCCCGTATTTCAAACGCTTTTCCGTATAGGGTGAGCTGAATTTCCTAGTAGATTAATCTACTTCGATTCTACTTCCCACTTAAGTGCATACGCAAGGTTCACTTTTGATAATTTCATGATCTCACATCAAATAATTCCAAGCAAGAATATGCAATCCTTAGCTGGAATTCCTACACGTCATGCCACGAAATGAGCATGAGATTCACTCATACACCATACCCGAGCTCCATCGACTCCCACCACACAATGCAATGCCACCGTGTGATGTAACTGCCATTAACGGATTACATCCAATGATCGTTTCGGGAATAAAACTACGGTTTATAAACCAAAAGTTTTTGGATGTTAAACCTCGAATGATCATTTCATATACAAAACCATGTGTCCTTTTTGGGCAGCGAATTTTCGGGGTTTCATCGCAGGCTCTGCACGCCTTCCTACACTTTTTGGACTTTCACCTTTGAAGTGTATGAACCAGTACCGGGTCTTTCACCCGAGGGAGTGTCTAGCCTTTCTTGCTATTACCCAACACAAGTTTTCCATGTCATGCAATCGTGCGAATCTATTGGAGTTCGCCCAACGGTACCGAGCTGACTTATCAATCATCTAATGTGGTGTTTGATTTCAACCACGCACTCACATCCATGAAATGCGATGTTCTCATGCATATGCAATGTGATGCACCATTTCATGTCAATGTCATGTCACATATGTGATAAATGCCACATGGACAATTTAATTCTTACATTTTACCATGTATCATGGACAATTACATTACATGCATATAATCTCAAAAACAAACATTTAGTTCAATGTCAATATATAAGCACACATATATCAATAATCATCAAACAATAATTAACCAAATCATGTTATTACAAAATCAAGTAACAACAACTTTAACTCTTAAGGCCAAATGTGACATATAAAATGCTCACAAAAATAGCCCACACAACGGCCCCAAACTGGCTGATGAGTGTCTAAAACGCTCATGTCATACCTGCGTCCTTACTACGTTTTAGTTATATTTTATATATTAATAAGTGCATTATTGCCCGATATCTGATTTTTGGATCTTGTGTGCATTGCAAGTGAATAGGGTGGTTTTCAGAAGCTTTTTGGAAATGCGAAGAAGAAGTGAAAACCTAGCAGCAACGCAGAGACGGCAACGTCACACGCTCCAAATACCGTGACGCTGCAATGTCGCCGGCTGTCCGGGTCAACAGAGTAAAAGTCAAAGAGCGGCCCAACGTCGCGACGTTGCGACTTTGCAACGTTCCCGCGATACCTGCATCAAAATTATAAAAAGCACGGGAGACCTAATTTTTGGGATTATCGAAGGACGTACGGACGAGGAGCAGAAAACGAAGCTGAAACAACCCGAGAGATAGAAAAGACTCGTGTTTTTGTATTTCTCTTCTCAAAACCATTAATGATTTGTAGAACTATGATTAAATTAAATTTCTATATGGTCTAGAATTATTTCTAGGGTTTTGTTGAACCCTGCTTCAGTTGTATGGATTAAGGTTTAAATCTAATATTATTCAGTTTATTTATGATTTATATCGACGGTTCTATGTCTATTTATTTTTCATGGTGATGTTTGGCCAACATTGACATGATCTTTGCCGGGTAATCTAGCAGGCTGGAGATGCGACCTCAGTGGATATGAGTAGAGCGAGCCTCTCGGGTCAATCATAGAGATATCCCGATTCCGAGTGTGACAATAAGGTTTGAACATAAGTATTTCGAGCATAGAGTCGTAGAGATGCACCCAACCTTACCGGGCGATAGGGCGGATATACCTCGAGAGAGGGTATCTCGTAGGCACGATCAACCCGTCATCGAGAATTCATCAATGGGGATCGACACATTCCTCTCGGTAATAATTCATCAATTGTGGCAGGGGGAGGCAAAACCCTAGTTTTCACAAAACCCTAGTTCTCACAAAAAGTAATTTTACAAGTTACTTAGATTGAGTTTTAATTCAATACATTAGTTAGACATTCACTAAGAGTTTAAGTCCAGATAATATCATAGGGAAAATTCCAGTAGTCAACGCACTTCTCCTTGTGGATCGATATTCGTACTTAGGTACACTATATTACTTGATACGACAAGTGTGTGACTTCATATATAGAGCGCTTTACCTAGTTTATACAAATCACACATCACGCTTATTTATCATCTACTCCTTGAACCGCCATAAACTCAATTAAACAAGCCTTTAAATTGGCTACAAAATCGCCAGACATGCCCTTATCGGGCCGATTTTTTTTAATTCCAACAGTTCCCAAAACAAATTTGGGACATATTATACACAAATCACACATCAATTCACCAAACCGCCAAACGGGCGGCAAATGGCCATTAAAGTTGTGTTAAAAAACCAACAGTCATACACTCGCTTTAGGAGCAAGAACGTAGGCTTGGAGCAGTAAAAATTGCAAAAACAAATTTCCTAAACTACTCCCAAACAAAAAGGTGGGAGTAAAACCCAAGTAGGAAAGAACCCTACCTCTTGAAGCGTAGTAGAATAGTAGGAGGTCTCAAGAACACCTCCTGTTAAGACCAAAAGACATATACAAATTTATGACGTTATTACCAAGGACTATTATCTAATCCCCGGCAACGGCGCCATAAAACTTGTTAAGACCAAAAGACATATACAAATTTATGACGTTATTACCAAGGACTATTATCTAATCCCCGGCAACGGCGCCATAAAACTTGTTAGGAGACCAAATAATGTATACAAATTTATGACACTATTACCAAAGGACTATTATCTAACCTCGCAAGAACGGCGCCCAATAAACTTGTTGACTTTCTACTATATAGACCAAAAAATCTCCTGTGAGTAAATCATTTTCAATTTCGCTTTGGGCCCCACATCCCGCAAGTGCACAGGTCACAAGTAATAAATGGATATAAGTCCGTATATCGATCCCACAGAGATCTCAAGAATTCTAGATCAACACTCACTACTCAAGCTCCATACTATTTGGACTTATAACATGATTGTGATCCAAATTTAAGAAGTCAGAAAATATACAAGTATAAGGAAAAAAAAAAGAATGAACAATCAAATAAACTGAATCTAAAGAATAAAGAATAATGAATAGTTAAGAAAATAAATGGAAACTGAATAGTTATATTTTAGAGGACACATCAAGAACATCATTGTAAAGTATCAATTCGTAGTTAACACGATAAAATTGCTTTCAGGTATTTCGTGTTTTAAAATCATCTAAGGCGTTTAGCAAGACAAATGATCTCTCCACACTCCACGCCATTATCTAATTTTCCCGATTCTTTCAAGACAAGGAATTAGATGACTACTTTTAATAGGATTTCCTTAATCAGGGTGTTTTTCTTTTGCAATACTATACCCATTTTATGGATCAGAAACCTTAGCTCCTGTTACTCCACAAGGCGATATACAACTTCCCCGGGTTACTTCTTCCTTCTAAATTAGAATAGATCACCCTCTCCTTGATTAGACTCAGCCAACACGATTGGCCTTCACTATTCTAATTGAGGTGAACTTCGTTTGTTTAAATTGATAACTCATTCAACTCTTCTTTACTCAAGTGAGAAGAGGATTTATCTAAGTAAACTTACAAAGCCTATTAGATTCTAATAGCGTGCTTGATATACTCTTCAAGGAAATGTTCATAACTTCGTGAATGCCTTCTCTGCGGTCACCAGAGGCCCCTTGAAATCGTGAGCAATGAAACAAATCTTAAAACGGGGGTATAAGAAACCGATATTCGCATCAAAAACATTAAACCCATAACCGAAGTAAATTCATAAACCCGAAATTCAAGCCGCTGAAACAACTACAGGAAGAGAAATTTCGACTATAGCATTCACTTAATGGAAGCCGAAGCTTCTCAATTACTGAATTACACACTACATCATTCGATCATAAGAACAACCGCAATTTGGAAATCGAAAAGTCGACCTTAAATTTGTCCGAACTTCAAACATTCCAGGTAGTAATTTGAAAAGAATGGAATTCTGCATTCAGCTTCTGCTCAAAACGATAACATCCAGATCTAGAAAATAAAACAAAATAAAGAAAGATGAAAATAATCTAATCTATAACGACGGAAACAGAAAAAAGAAAATAAAAGAAAAGAAAAGAAAAGAAAAGAAAAATAAAATGAGTTTCTGGCCACTCCGTAGATCTTTCGTCAGCTTCATTAACGCCTCTCTCTTCTCCCCGGGTAGCCGCTATTTATAGGGTTTCTTAGTTGGGCCCTAATTCCAATGCATTCTTTTGTGGATTTCCAAGTGGACTGGCCCATGTTATTGCTCAGGTCGCGACCTCAAATCCCTTGTCGCGACATTAGTTACTTGGCACTTGTCATAAGATTTATCAATAAGTCACGACATTCCTTGTTTTCTCAAGGCATCTTATGTCACGACAAGGGAATCAATGTCGCATATCATCCATGTCACGACATCAATCTCTTTGTCGCGACATCAACTGTAAGTCTCTCGCAGCCTTTGAATCGGTAAATGTCTTCTATGTCGCGACATCAACTTTGTTGCGACATCACTTTATGCCTCTCGCAGGGTTTCAATCGTTGCCTCGATGTCGCTATTATTATCAATCCTTTATCGCGACATCGCCATGTCTCGCAGTTTTCAACTGATAGTCTTTGCGGTCGCGAAGATCACCCTCTTTGTCGCATCACTTTATGCCTCGCAGGTTTCACCAGCCTGCTCTTGATGTCGCGACATCAACTTCCTTGTCGGCTATCATCTCATGTCTTTGCAACTTTCAATCGATGAGTTCCCGGATGTCGCGACATCAATCTCTTTGTCGCGACATCAACTTAAGGAACCGCAACCTTCAACCGAAAGCACGCCTTATGTCGCGAAGATTATCTTGTCGACATCAACCCCTTGTCGCGACATCATCTCATACCTTGCAACTTTCAACTGAGTCTCGATGTCGCCAGACATCAATCTCTTGTCGCTGATCAACTTTTACAATCGCGAACCTTCAACCGAAGCACGCCTTATGTCGCTGAAGATTAATCTCTTGTCGCGACATCAACTTATGTCTTCCTCGAGGCTTCAATCGGTTGTTCGTGTCGCGACATCACCCTCCGTCGCTGACAATGTTTTAAGTCACATCGCTTTCATCTTTTCAAAACCCGCTATAACTTCATGAGCTCGTCGCGAATTCTCCATCCCTTGTCGCGACATCAACCTTTGTCGAGACATCAATGGCGTTGTCGCGATATCATTCCTTAAGTCTCCGGGTTAATCCTCACCGCCTAATCCTTGCGGATCCCCGCCGCGACCAGATCAAATTTTCTTCACTTTCCTCGATGTCGCGACATCATAACCGGACTGCGGCAAGCCCAAACCGCAACATTAGTTAAATCCGCTTGCTTCATTTCTCGCCCCCGCCATTTTCCGCACTTTTACTTCCACCAATCAGCCGATTTTCAACGCTTTCTTCTTTCTTTCACACTCCCGGCTAATAACAAATTGGTGAGTTTCTCCATATTTTTGTATATTAATTATTCCTTTCGATGAAAATCAAAATGTAAAAATGGATTAAAATAGATACTCTTAAGCCTATCAAATCCCCAAACTTAAAGTTTTCACCCTCGAAGAAAATGAAGAAAGAATTGTTTGTCCTCAAACAAAAGGACATTTTTCTCGTCTGCTTTTGCAAGAGGCCAATTTATTTGAAATAGTGAATGCATTGTCTTCTGTGACATCTAGCTTCAAGTCCGCTTCAAGGTTAGTTTTTAATCTTTATAGTATACAAAACTAAACTGTTGAAATTATTTTACAAACAACATAATCATTAGATCCTGTTGAATAATAAATTATTTTCCTTTCTCATCTTCATAATGAGTCACTTAACTCCCTAAAGTCCTTCACAGTTTTGATTGTTTCCATATTTTCCAAATTCCATAGGTTTGTTGTTCATATTGATCTCCACTAATGTAGGTAATTCCAAATCTCTTCAAGATCAATCAGGTCTTTTGGGCTTATATTGTTAGGCTTGGGTAATGGGTAGGATGGAAGGAATTTTTAGGTTAAGATTTCCTTGAACCCTTTTCTCTCCTCTTTTTTTTTTTTTTCACTACTGCCCTTTCTTTCTTGTAGTTTCTTTAATAAACTCGACTAAACTTCATGTTTGGGACATCTCTTTGATTGCTTCAATTCAGAACTGTATGCCCCCTATTTCTCACTTGTAATTCAACTGGGGAAATTTCCTTTGTTTGTCACCATCTGTGGATAGTGCAATGTTTTACCTTAGGCTTTCTAACACTCTTAGCTAACTTTGGGTTAGTAGCTCCTTATACCGCATGGCATTAGGTACTAGGCGCTGAAACACCCCTAAGAACTTAATTGTTCAAGAGAGTTAGGCCAAGATAAAACTTATCCCTATGTTTCCTTTCTATTGCATTTTCTGCCTTTGCCTTTTCTTTTCATTCCCTTTTTTCTATATTTTTCTCCTTGAGTCCTCAAAACATATACTCCCCAAACTTCATTTCTTTCTTCCTCCTTGGAATTCTCGTAATCATAGGTTCTTTACTCAAGGATTTGACTTTAGGATGGGTTGGGGTTTCCATTGGCTTATTTCTTTTGAAAACTAAGCTTGTTTGGCTCAATTTCGAACTAAGGTACATGCACGCATATTAATAGGAGGCCAGAATGGCCTGGGAACCATCCAAGAATGGCCTCGCATCATCTTTGTCACCAGATCACCTAGGATTTCGCTCAATCAATAATCTAACAAATTCTAGAATTTGATTGAATAATCAGGACTAACCATAAGGATTTCCTTGACTCATTTTTGTTGATGAGTAGTTAAATTAATTGATATTCAACAAAGTTCCTTTGACTTACCTGCTCGTATTCACAAACTCAAAAAATATGTGTTTCGTCTCTCTCTATTGTATTACCTTCCTATTCCGACTTACTAGACTTAAGTCACTTTTGCACTTTGTGTTTCAATTAAACTGTATTCATTTGGCTATTCTTATTCTCGCATTTTGTCTCGCATTTCAACTTATTCTAATCTAATCAGTCTATTCAATTCACTTTATTACATCTCGCCAGCTTTTTATTCTTTTGAACTAATTCCTACTTCTTTTATTTTCCCAACTATGCAACCACAAAGCAACACAAATTAACAAACCAAAGTAACACAACAATTCAATTCAAATTTATCATTTATTTCATTTTCAAGTTTTTGTTTCGTCGACCTATGCCCTTAGTTTAATGATCTCAAAAACTTGAATTCCTTTATTAATCCTATACTCCTTTAGACATTTATTCAGGCATCTCCAAGCTAAATTCAACAAGCAATTCACTCATATTTCACAGTTTGGCGAGGGAGAAAGTTACCCCCTTTGTTCATGTCGTGACATTTCGCAAGTTGTCGGGAGGTGTCCCTGGAGTTGCTTTTCTCTCACTCATGTCTTTCAAATTCTCGCAAAGACGACATCGCATGATTCAAGAAAATTTAATTAAACTACAATTAACTTCTCAAAATTAAATCTATCTTTATAAGAACTAATCAAACGGTAAATTATAAAGAAAAAAATTCAAAATCTAAAAGCGTAAACTAAATTTTCTATGGGTTGCCTCCCATCAAATGGCACTTTGAGTCCTTAAATGGACTTGTCGCTTTTGGTTCTTCTTCTTTCGCATAACCCGCCGGAGTTCTTCCGATTCCTTCCTCCCCGCTAGATAGTGCTTCAGCCTTTGTCCATTGACTTTGAATTCTTCTCCAAAGATCGCCCCACGTCACTGCTCCAAATGTATTGCTTGACACCATTGTGTATGGCCCACTCCATTTGGATTTCAACTTTCCCGAAACAATTTCTAGCTTTTTAGAATTAAACAAGAGAACCTCGTTTCCCCCCGCTTCCGAACTCTTTCCGTGGATCCTTTGATCATGCCATTTCTTTGTCTTATCCTCTTGTAGATTCTAGCATTATCATAAGCTTCATTTCAATTCTTCTAGTTCGTGATAGCTTGAGTAATTCCTTCCTTGCGCTTTAAAATCGAAGTTCAACTTCATGGGCCCACTGCTTGTATTCAAATTCCGCAGGTAGTGACATGGTTTGCCAAAACAATTTCAGATGGGACATTCCAATGGGAGTTAGGCTGGCAAACCCGTAAGCCCAAAGTGCATATCATCAAGTTTGGAAGACCAACTTCCGCTTGAGCTCGCCTTTCAAGCATTCTTTAATCTCCCGTGGAAATTTCGCTTGTCCATCGTCCTGTGGATGATAAGCCAGGACTCATTACATGCTTGGATCCCATACTTGCTCATGAGTTTTGCAAATATTTTGTTTGCAAATGGCTTCCCCATCACTAATGATAGCTCATGTTCCAAATCGCCAAAATATTTTTTGCAAGAAGCCGCCAACCGTATTAGCATCATTCCTCGGACAAGCCATCAAGTTTCCACCCATTTGGAAACATAATCAACTCAGTTAGCAAAGATGTACAAAGCTCCCAAATGATGGTGGGAATGGTGCCATAAAAATCTATTCCCATACATCAAAGATTTGCACCACCATTATAATTTTAGGGGCATTTACTCGCTCATTGGAGTATTTCCAATCTTTTGGCATCTATCACACACTTCACCCATCAAAGACAATCTCTGAAGATAGTGGGCCAATAAAATCCAGATTGGAGTATCTTATGAGCTGTTCTTTCTCCTGAAAAATGCCCCCCATATGGTGATGCATGGCATTCATTCAGAATTTTGCCTTGTTCATTTTCTGGCACACATCTTCTTATTATCATGTTAAGACTCTTTGGGGCACAAATGATCATCCCAAATATAATACTCCATTGTCGGCCTAGTTTCCTCTGCTGGTAGCCGACTCGCGCGAACTACTCCATTAAGCTAAATAGTTTGCAATATCAGCATACCATGGAAGCTGGAAGGAACTCAAACAGCTTGCTCATCCGGGAAGTTCTCGTTAATATTACTTTCTTCAAAGAAGGCTTCTTCCTTTTCCGGGCTTTCTTCTTTGTCACAAGTATTTTTCTTTCATCTTTCACCTCTTCCCACTCCTAAGCCGCAGCTGTTCTATGTACTGACTCTCAGTCACTTAAAGCGCATCTTTCCTCCGCTTTGCTGTGGTTAGCCAAACGCCCACTGTGTCTCCGTGCTCTTCTGTGGATGCATTGGTGGTGTTCTCGAAAATTCGAGAATTGGTAGCGCTAAGCCCACTCCCGCAACTTATTCATGGAGGTTCAACAGCTTCTTATTATCCCCCATGAAATGCAGCATCTGTTCTTCAAAAGATTGGGCCCTCCTCCGACCATGATATTCTACCAGGTTCATTTCCTCGCCGTTGTCGCTGAACCTCGTGGCCGTCGATAACCCCGTGGAGGGCTCTCGCCCAGATGCCTCGCCTCGTGGAAGCCCTCCACCATATGAGGTTCTCATGGTTCCTCAGTGCTGGGTGATAATGTGTTGGCAGGTTAGTATTGGGTTTGAAATGGTAGTTTCTTTGGCTCACCCGTGATACTCTAACTCTTCAAAGATCATAATTGTTCTTCAAAGAGCTCTCTCAAGACTTCCCTTCAATAACTCTCTTCAACTCCGTTCCTATCCTGGCCGGGCGTGTGTGTCTTCCCCTTCTTGCTTGTCCATCCTGTGCATAATGGCATCCAACTTGGCCTCCATGGTCGCCATCTTGCTCAAATGATCCCCTTCCTCTGGCTGCTTTCCTCTTGAAAACTTTCAAAAGGAGTTTTCATATTGCATTTAGCCGTGTCTTCACAAGCTCTACTTCTTCAAGACTTTTTTTCGTTTGAATGCTCCACAACATGAAACATCAATATCCCTTTGATATATCATTCAAGGCATGATATACAATGTCCATCTAAGTCTTCAGATCTATCCATGCATCGACATCTTCTCAAAGAACCGCTTGAATCTTTCCTGCTTTACATATAGGCTTTCATCTTCCCCACTAAACACAATGATTTCCCTCCTTCTCTCCTCGAGGTGAGGGCCGGGGAAAGAATCTACCTAAGTAGGCCTCTACTAACTCTCCCAAGTATCAATTGTAACCATATGGCAAAGATTCATACCATGTAGCTGAAGCTGTATCTCTCTTAGAGAGAATGGGAATAGATGCGCTTGATGACTTTGGTCTCACCTTATCTTAACTTCCCAGATAACCCATCCCGAGAAATCTTCCTGTGTGCTCGCTTGGGTCCTCAAGTGGGATGACCATGAAACTGATGTCACTGACCATTGTAATTGTCGCCTAAGTCTAAACATTTGCATCAATAGTCGGTCGCCTCGATCACAGAGTACTCATCTTGAATAATGCTTCCGTAAGTCCTCCATAGTATCGTTGATCGAGGCCTTCTACTCTGCTTCATGTACTTCATTCAATCCTATCTTTCATCCGCCATGGTTGAGTTTCCGCCTTCTTTATCTTTCTCAAGCTTCGAAAGTGTTCTCTAATTCCCTCGTGTCTCACTGAATCGATCGCTTGTCTCTCGTTTCCTATGCATTAAAATTTTGTCCTTGAAATCAAAACATTACTTACATTAATAGATTAGTCCGGTCAACAAATATTTTCAATATGGTTTGTTAAAGGTTAGTGGCTAAAATAACCACGCTTGGAAAGTTATTTTTATTCTTTTCTTCAAATGTCCAAATTAATACGCCTCTTCATTCGAATATTGACTTACTAAATTCTCTTTCATTCTCAACGGCACCATAAAAACTTGTTAAGACCAAAAGACATATACAAATTTATGACGTTATTACCAAGGACTATTATCTAATCCCCGGCAACGACGCCATAAAACTTGTTAAGACCAAAAGACATATACAAATTTATGACGTTATTACCAAGGACTATTATCTAATCCCCGATAACGGCGCCATAAAACTTGTTAGGAGACCAAATAATGTATACAAATTTATGACACTATTACCAAATGACTATTATCTAATCCCCGGCAACGGCGCCAATAAACTTGTTGACTTTCTACTATATAGACCAAAAATCTCCTAGAGTAAATCATTTTCAATTTTGGTTTTGGCCTAATATCCTGCAAGTGCACAGGTCGACAAGTAATAAAATGGATATAGAGTCCGTATATCAATCCGTAGATCTCAAGAATTTAGACTAAACCATCCGACTACCAAGCTCCATACCATTGACTATAACATGACATTGTGATCCAAATTTTAAGAAGTCGTAAAATATACAAGTATAAGGAAAAAGAACGAATAATCAACAAACTGAATCTAAAGAATAAAGAATAATGAATAGTTAAGAAAATAAATGGAACCTAATAGTTATATTTTAGAGGATACATCAAAAACATCGCTATTGTGAAGTATCAATTCCCGTAGTTAACACTCCGATAAAATTGCTGTGTATTTCTTGAGGGTTTTAAAATCATTCAAGGCATAGCAAGATAACCGGATCTCTCTCCACACTCCACGCCATTATCTAATTTTCTTGGATTCTTTCGAAGACATGGAATTAGATGACTACTTTTAATAGGATTTCCTTAATCTGGGTATTTTTCTTTTGCAATACTTCATACCCATTTATGGATCAGAAACTTAGCTCCTAAGTTACTTCCACAAGCAAGGATATACAACTCGGTTACTCTTCCTCTAAACTTAGAATGTATCACCCTCTCCTTGATTAGATCTCGCCTAACATGGATTGGGCCTTTTACTATTCGAATTGAGGTGAACTCTGCTTGTTTAAATTGATAACTCATCCAACTCTTTCTTTGATTTCAAGTGAGAAGAGGATTTATCTAAGTAAACTTACAAAGCTCATTAGGATCTCTATCACAGTCGATATATACCCTTCAAGGAAATGTTCATAACTCTCAGGAATGCCTTCTCTGTGTCACTCAGAGGGCCTCCTTGAAATCAGAGCAATTAAACAAATCTTAAAACGGGTATAAGAAACTGATATTCAGATCAAAAACATTAAACCCATAACTAGAAGTAAATTCATAAACTGAAATTCACAAGCCATTGAAACAACTAATGTGGAAGAGAAATTCGACTATAACATTCACTTAATGGAAGTTGGGCTTTCAATTACCGAATTACACTACAAGATTCCTTTGATCATATAAGAACAACTCGCACTTGAAACTGGAGTGTCGACCTTAAATTTGTCCGAACTTCAAACATTCCGTAGTAATTCTGAAAGGGCAATGACTCGTGATTCACTTCGTCAAAACGATAACTTCCATCCAGAAAATAAAACAAAATAAAGAAAGATGAAAATAATCTAATCTATAACGACGGAAACAGAAAAAGAAAATAAAAGAAAAGAAAAGAAAAGAAAAGAAAAATAAAATGAAGCCTTCGGCTACCCAGATCTTTCGTTCTGCTTCGCCCACCGCCTTCTCTCTTCTCCTGGGTAGCTGCTTATTTATAGGGTTTCTTAGTTGGGCCCTAATTCCAATGCATTCTTTTGTGGATTTCCAAGTGGATCGCCCATAAAGAGTTGTTCGTGTCGCGACCTCAAATCCCTTTGTCGACATTGGTTACGGCACTCATTGCACGATTTATCAATAATAAGTCATGACATTCCTTTGTTTTCCCCGAAGGCATCTTGGCGTCGCTGACAAGGAACTGTCGTTGCGACATCATCCATGCCGACATCGATCTCTTTGTCGCGGCTATCAACTTCTAAGTCTCGCAGCCTTCAATCGTGTCTTCTTACTGCCGCTGATACATCAACTTTGTCGACATCACTTATGCCTTCGCGTGTTTCAATCGTTTTCGCTCTCGGCGTCGCGGGCGCATCAATCTCTTTATCGCTGCACATATCAGCTCATGTCTTTGGTAAATTTTCAATCGATAAGTCTTTATGTCGCGACATCAATCCTCGTCAGCGACATCACTTTATGCCTCGCAGTTTCAATTGTTCGTGCCTTCATGCCTACATCAATCCCTTGTCGCGACATCGCCATGTCTTTGTAGCTTTCAATCGATGGTTCCCGATGTCGCGATTATCAATCTCTTGTCGCTTACATCAACTTAAGGAACTAACCTTCAATCGAAGACGCCTTATGTCGCGACACCCTTTGTCGCGACATCAACTTATGTCTCCTGGAGAGGCTTTTAACCTGGTTGCTTTTGGTGTCGCGACATCACCCTCCTCGTCGCGACAACAAAGATAAGTCACATCAGCTTCATCTTTCAAAACCCGGGTCATAGCTTCAAGAGTTTCGGTCGCGACTTCCATCCCTTGTCGCGACATCAACCTTTGTCGCGACATCACGATGTCATCGCATATCATTCCCGCCCCTCGTTAACCCTCACCGCTTAACTTGTGATCCCCGTCAGCGACCGCATCAAATTTCCTTCAATTTTTCCCTGAAGGGTCACACTGTTAATCAGACTGCGGTAACAAACCAATAGTTAACCTAAACAGCTTACTGCTCCCCATTTTCCACTTTACCTCTGCCCAATCACAGATTTTCAACGCTTTTCTTCTTTCACACTCCTCACACAACAAATCAAGAGTTTTTCCATGTATTTTAAGATAACTATTCCTTTCTATTAAAATCAAAAACAAAAATTAGATTATAAAAATAGATGACTTTGTCATCACACCTCCTAAACTCGAAAACTTTGGTTTCCCCTAAATATCCTCATTTGGATCTTCGGTGAAATAACTCCTTTTTGGTACACATGCATAACCCTCATCGAGTAGATGAACTTTAACTCTTGGCTCTACAAATTATGACCGACAAACTCAGAGGATCGAATAAAGAAGTCTTGGGACTCTTTCTTTCTCTCCCTCTTGCTCTATAGCAAATAGCAAAGAAATGAGATATTTTCTCCCCTCTCATTTTTTTTTAACTCTATTTGATGTTTATGGGTGGCTTGTATAGCGCCTACCACGAATTGCTCGGTTCCGTTTTTTGTCAGAAACATTTATTTCATCCCAATTTTAGTTCAATTATTTTAAAATGAACTTTACTTAAATTAGTTCCCACTTTTACATTTTCTTAAAAACACCGCTTTTGAGGTCCACTCGTGAGACATGTGTCGCCGTGAAAATCATAAAAAATCCGACTATCTCGAAATTCAACAAAATTCGTCTGGGTAACTAGATTTCACGAAACGAACCCAACGATGAGGTCAATTTCATCATCCGAGATCTAGAAAATTTCAGGTCTGTAGCCTTTACTGTAGCGGAATTTACCGTTTTTCCATTTAAAAAAAAATCAAATTTACTCGGGTTTTACAATTGTATCCCTCTATCTTTGTAATTCAGTTCCATGATATTGAAATGATAAATGAAAATACAGTTTCTAAATTCTTTGTGCAATTGTGTCTATTTTCTTATTTTCTTTTTTCCTTTACATTTTCTATTCTTCAATGTGTTAAGCGTACTCAATTTTGAACTTGTTGACTATAACAAATAAATAATTGGGCATTCAGTTATACTGAATGCACTGAATTGCTGAGTTGACTTGATAAAAAGCCGCTTTTAAACAGTAGTAAATTTGGAACTCAAAATGAGAAAATCGAATTCTCGGATTGTGGTAAACTGCTTTTGTGTTGAATACCTTTGCATATTTGTAAAATCTCTTAATGATCTAGGTTATGAAATTGCTTGTTTGGTTGGGTGAGATGGTAATTGTCACCTCAGGCTATGAAAATTGGGCAGAGTAAGTGGAACATAATTGAAAGTTGTGATATCAATGACAAGTAGGATGAGATTTTAGGTTCTAAAAGACTGAAATTGATGTCAATGTTAATTAGGCTGATAATTCTAGTTTGATTGAACAAAGATACTCGTATAATGATTGAAAATTGGCACATTGGTCGTAAGCATCTTGAAATTAATTATGCTTGGGTTAGGAAAACCTTATGGATTCACTAAATATTTAGTCTCAACAGGTCCCAGAACTTGTTAGATTATTATTCAAGGCGAAATCCTAGGCATCACAACCAACAGGAAATGATTCAGGCCATCCTTAGACAGTTTGAGCCTTTCATAGCTTACCCTGTGATATGCTTATATGCATATACCCTAGTACATTATTTGAGCCTAAATCCCTGTTTCATCATCAAAGCCACATGAAAGAACCTTAACTATTCCTGAAATTATGATCTTTCAGTAAAGAACCTTGAGTTTGCCTAAATTCCAAAATAAGTGCAGAAAAGGTGATCAAGAGGACAAGTTTGGGGGAGTACAATTTTGAAAAGTGAAGAACGATGAGAATTATGGACGGAAGTGGAAAGCAATTGGAGAAAGATGCACAAAGAGGTATAAATTTTAACGGCAGCGGAAAAAAATACGCCGCTCAAGGAGGAATGTGTTTTGCCTTGTAGCCTTCCTCCCTTGAGCAATTAAGTCCTTAGGGTTATTCGACACCTAGTACCTTAATTGGTATGGGAGTTGTTGACCCAAAGCATGCTAAAGGGTGGTAGAAAGCTTAAGAAGGCAAAACATTGCACCATTCCTAACCTTGAACAAAATGACAGGAAAAGAGCTTTTGAACTGGAGAAGCTGAATTTGAAACAGAAAGTGGAAAAAGAAAAATCCACAGTGGGAAACATGTAAAAAGATGTATGAAAAAAGTTCGGGGGGGTGCTTTGAAAGTTCGAATAGAAAAGAGCGGGATGAGTAGTTAGAAAGGTAACGTTGAGAAGATGTATGTAGTCCTATAAAATTGAATCCTTTAAATGTCCAAGCAGCCTACCCAAATACCTGGGTATACATTACAAGCCTAAAAGACCTATTTGATCATGAGATTGTGTTATGTCTACATTAGTAGAGAGTAATGTGACCAACAAGCCTATGTGACCTAACCCATTATGAAGAGACTTTCATCCTTGTAGTAAATCTCATAAGGTTAACTAATCTGCTAATTAGTCTAAAAAGAGAAGACCAACACACACTCATTGATTTAAGAACTGTAGTTGTTTACTAGCTATGATTATCTTCTATATTGAATGATTTGAATTGAAAATTTTGAGGATTAGTGACTTGATTTAAAATTGATATTATCCTGTTGACATTCCTTTGATCAGATTGTGACATGACTAAGAATATGTGGAAAAGAAGAAAATTTTCCTTAAAATCAATTTAATTGTTTGAGGACAAACAAACAGTTTTTTTTTTTTTTGCTTGAGGATAAGAAAAACTTTAAGTTTGGGGGAGTTTGATGAGTCTAAATCTCATATATTTTGAAGCCCATTTTTCATGCATATATATGGCTTAAAAGTTCAATTTAATGCAAAATTATGGAGTCTTCACACAGATTTGTGTTTTGTAGGGAATTTAAAGAAAAGAAGCAAAAATTAGTAGAAAAGCAAAAAAAAGGGGAGCAAAAATCCAATGTTGCGACATCAGTTGAAGAATGTCGTGACATCACACTTAGAGACATAACAGCAGCTGGACAATGTCGCGACAACAACATTAATGTCGCAACACCGGATGAAGAATGTTGCGACATTGGCTAAAGGCAACAAAACACAACTTTAATGTTGCGACATCGGTTGATCAATGTCTCGACATCGACTTCAGGACTCATAATAGAAAAACAAAGTCATGACATCGGTTGAAGTGAGCAAAAAAAAAAAAAAGCAATGTCGTGACATTAACAACCAGAGTCACGACATTGCATGAATGGCGAAATTGAGGAGTTGCAACACAGCAATGTCGCTACATCACAGCAGCCAATGTAGCGACATGTTGTGGCGTTGAAATTTTGGGATTTTTGAAGACCATGTTTTTCGCCTCGTTTTTAGGGCCCAATGATTGGGGTCTCTAAATAGAAGCTCCTAGGGTGGAGTGCGCAGCCTGTTAGTAGCTTTTAGCTAGTTTTTGAGCTTTTTGGGAGGAGCTGAAGTCTCTTTTGTATATATTTTTCTTTTTATTTTATTTTCTAGATTTATTTTTCTTTTTGTTAGGATTAGATTACTCGATATGAGCTAAAATGTGGAGCTAAGATCGTTGTATATCGAGTTTCATTTATATCTGAATTCAAGTGGAATTTGGAAATTTTTCTGGAAACAGTGTATTCAGTTTGATTATAATTTCAATGAATTTGTTTGATCAACTAGTCATTATCATTTGTGATCCAGTTATGGAAGAATGAGCTCCATTCGGGAAGGAATTTTATGTTTTGATGATTGTTTGTAGAATTAAATGATGTTTTGGGTATGAGAACTAGATTGATTTAATTGGTATTGCTCTTGTAATGAGTTGTTCTGAATATCATCGTTTTATACCTAGAAAGCGCTGTATCTGTGCTATGATTTCCAGGATCCCTCTGAGTGATATAGAGATGGACTATCTGAGAGAAAAGAGCAGTGACTTCGGGGTATATTGCACTGATATCCATTCAACTAATACACTTTAAGGATCACTATGATAAATCACTTATGATGTTTCTAATCTACGACTTCAAGGTTCCATTTTGGCGACCGACGAAGTGTGTTCAGGGCATGGACCATCTACTAATTTATCGGTTAATATTTGGAGTCTCATCTCAATTTGGCATATAGTCTTGATCCGTGTTATAGATTCTAATCAAGGAGAAAGAGCATTCTAATAAATTACAGACCGAGATACCAATTGTATCGGAGAAGGCTTGTGTTATGTTGTCTATGGGGGCAAGCAGTCTTCAGTCCTAAGAAATGGTTGTGAAATATTGGTTTAGGAAAAACAACTAAATCTTAAAGAGAATCAAATTCTAAAAGTAGCTATTTAGACCTATTGACCTGGTTTAGGAATATGGTATGCTAAACAATGAAATGTGTAGTGTCAGGATGTATTCCAAGGCTATACTACCTTGCTCTTGGACAAATCCAAGGTTCATGTCCTTCATAGTACTTGTTTTTGAATCTACTGCAAACTGATAATCATAACACTGATTTTATTCCCAATGTTTTTTCTCATTGAAATCTAGATTCTTCTTGTTTAGACCTTCTTGATTAAATAAAATTTTATAAAAGCACTTTCATTATAGTTTTGTTGGCTATTTTACAAATTGAAAACAATAGTTCAAATAGTGATTTTCTTGAGTTGATCTTCATATTTTCTGTCGATCCACGTAGGAATGATATCTTAACTTATAATCCACTTTATTACTTGTATGACCTGTGCACTTGTAGTGATTTAGACCAAAAAGAGTTTTAATTACATAATATTATATACAACAACAGAAAATAGTCTTCACATATTTTGGTCATAACAAGTTTTTGACACCGTTGCCAGAGACTGAAAAAGTTCTTGGTACCAGTGTCAGAAATTTGGGCGATCACATATTTTGGTCTTAACACCTATTGATATCTAGCATGTTAAACTGCAACATCTTTTTTCACAGCTTTAGTTGAGCGACGAGGCTCTTGACACTTTTACTACCTTGATTGCTCCTTCTTCCCCTAAGCAATCTAGTGTGTTCACTATGTGCTTTCCAGATGAGATAGTCGATTATGAGGGTATTGATGGGGTTATGTCTTCTGATGATCATGCTGAGGAGCTACTTCATGGTCATCAGTCAGCTCGAGCCAGATTATGCTCTTAGCAATTTTTGTGTGCTTACATTGGGAGATGATGAGGATGATCCTTCTGCTCTAACTATTGATGCGACTATGGATGATGTTATTGCTAATATTGTATCTCCTGATATTTTATGACATGTTGTGGGAGAGTCTGATTCATGGACCCACCACTTTCTTTTGATATTTTTTCAGGATTTGTCTCCCGTTCGGATGATGTACTTGCCTTTTCATCTATGGATTTGAGCATTTTTGAGTATTTTCCTGTCTTTTTTATTGATGATATTGATGCATGTACACCTCATTCACCCACATCATAGATTCATGATATTGATGATGAACCTTTGCTGCATGATTTGGATGACAGTTACCGGTTTGACTCCGATCATAGCTTTACTGATGAGCGAGTTTCACCTCATTTTGATGACCTTAAGACAGTTGACCTCGGTACAGCCGACCAGCCTAGAGAGTCGAGGATCTGTACTACTTTGTCTCTAGATGAGAGAGATAGTTTGCTCAGGTTACTCAGATCATACTTAGATGTTTTTGTGGTCGTATGAGGGCGTAGCGAGACCTTCGCGCCTCCCCATGGATTCGGCATCATCTTGCTTTACATGCTGGCGATTAAGTAGAAATTGAGGCAATTACACCCTTGATGGAGTTTGCAAGTGAAGGAGGAGATTCAAAAGCAGCCTAGTGTTTGCTTCATATAAGTGGTTTAGTATCCTGAGTGGTTGGCTAATGTCATCCCTGTTCCTAAAAAGAGTGGCAAGGTTAGAGTTTGTGTGCACTTTAGAAATCTCAGTAAGGCTAGCCCCAAGGATGATTGTCCTCTTCCACATATTGACATGCTGGTTGATAGTACTATAGGGCATGTGATGTTGTCTTTTATGGATGGATTCTCTAGTTATAACCATATTTTGATGGCTCTCGAGGACAAGGAGAAGACATCTTTTATCACTGAGTGGGGCACCTACTATTATAGAGTCATGCTGTTTGGATTGATGAACGCAGGTGCTACCTATAAGAGAGCAACTACTACACTGTTTCATGACATGATGCACAGGGATGTTGAGATCTATGTGGATGATATGATTGTGAAGTCTCGTGATAGGGCAGATCATTGGGTAGCTTTAAAGCGCTTCTTGATAGAGGTATTAAAACATATCTTGATAAGATCATAGCTATCCTTTACATGTCCCTGCCATAGAACAAGATTGAGATTCGGGGTTTCTTGGGTAGATTGCAGTATATAAGTAGGCTTATTGTTAGACTGATAGATACTTGTGAGCCTATCTTTCGACTTTTGAGGAAGAAATAACCTAAGGTTTAGGATGATCAGTGTCAGCAAGCGTTTGAGCGGATTAGAGAGTATTTGATTTCCCCTCCTGTTTTGGTACCTCCCATGCATGGACGACCTCTCTTGTTATATTTATCGATCTTGGAATGCTCGCTTTGCAGGGTGCATGCGAGCTCATCTTGATGATTCTGGTAGGGAGCGAGCTATCTATTATCTAAGTAAGAGGATGTTGGAGTATGAGACGAGGTACGTCATGATTGAGTACTTTTGTTAGCTTTGGTTTGGGCCACTCGGAGATTGAGACATTACATGACAAAGTATTTTGTGCATCTTGTTACTCATCTAGATCCTTTGAGATACTTGTTTGACAGACTAGTTTTGATGAGCAGACTCATGAGATGACTCGTACTTTTGACAAAGTTTAATATTCATTATGTCACTCAAAAGTCTATAAAAGGGGGCGTCTTAGCAGAGTACTTGGCCTCACTTCTAATTACTGACAGTAGAGTGATTAATGATGATTTTCCAAATGAGGAGATCACATGGGTGACTAGTTTGTCTAGTTGGCGCATGTACTTTGATGGTGTAGCCAACCATTTTGGATATGGGATATGTATTATATTGATTTCTCACATGGTGATCATATCCCGAGATCAATTCGTTTGGCCTTTTCGGACCATTATCTGGCCACAAACAACATTGTTGAGTATGAGGCATGCATCCTTGGGTTAGAGACTACACTCGAGCTTAGGATTAGAGGGATGGAGATATTCGGTGACTCTAATATGGTGATTAGACAGATTCAGGGTGATTGGAAGACCAGATATGTGAAACTTAAGCCATATCATGCTTATTTAGAGCTGCAAGTTGAGAGATTTGACGACTTGAGTTACACTCATCTTCTTAGAGCACAGAATTAGTTCGCCGATGCCCTAAATACTTTGGCTTCCATGATTGACATTCCTAAGGGTATGGTAGTTTGCCCTCTGCTAGTTAAGATTATAGCTGTTCCTGCTTATTGTTGCGTGATTGATGAGTCAGGGTTTGATGATGGTCTGCCGTGGTATCATGATATTTATAAGTTTCTTATATATGACACATACCATGAGGCCGCGACAGCCAAGGATGGGAGAGCTTTGAGACAGTTGGTCACCCGCTTTATGATATGTGGAGAGACATGATGTAGACGTGCAACTGATGGAGTTCTATTGTTGTGCTTGGATCAGGATTCAACTAAACGAGTGATGAGAGAGGTTCATGCCGAAGTTTATGGGCCCCACATGGGAGGACATATGTTGGCTTGTAAGATTATGAGGACTAGCTATTTTTGGTTGACCATGGAGACAGATTGTTGTTAGTTTGTTTAGAGATGTCCAGAGTGTCATATGCATAGAGATCTCGTACACGTTCCACCATCAGAGTTGCTTACATTGACCTCGCCTTGGCTATTTTCAGTCTGGGGCATAGATGTTATTGGGAAGATTTCACCAAAGTCTTCTAGTGGTCATGAGGTCATCCTAGTCAATGTTGATTATTTCACAAAGTGGGTAGAGGCCACTTCTTATGCAAAGCTGAGTGCGGCTAAGGTTGCCACCTTTATCAGATCTCACATTATCTGTCGATATGGGGTTCCTCATGAGTTGATGTAAGACAGAGGTGTACATTTTAGAGGTGAGGTTGACACTTTATTACAGAGATATGGCATCCAACATCACATATCGTCTGCGTATAGACCACAGACAAATGGGGCAGTAGAGCTCGCGAATAAGAATATCAAGAGGATTCTATGTAAGATGATTGAGACTGGTCCAAGAAGCTTCCTTTTACGTATGGGCATGTAGCACTTCTGAGAGCCACACCCTACTCTCTTGCTTAAGGCATGGAGGTGGTTTTGACAGTTGAGATAGAGATGGGATCCTTGAGAGTAGCCCTAGAGTAGTAGATTTATGAGGTAGAGTGGGCTCAGACACGATTTGATCAGCTTAGCTTGTTAGATGAGAGTAGATTGAGAGTTGCAGATCGTGTTCAAGCTTACTAGAGGAAGACGACCTGCACTTTCAAAAGCGGGTCAAGCCTAGACCACTATAACGAGGTGATTTGCTTTTGAGAGTCCTTAGAGGGTTATTCACTGACCCTAGAGGGAAGTTCAGACCCAATTGGAGCGGACCTTACATTATTAGAGAATTGACCCTAGAGGGAGTTGCATGGTTGATGGACTTAGATGGAAACCAATTCTCATAGCCAACCAATGTGGATCAATTGAAAAAGTTTCACGTTTGAGATCATGGTCGCAAAATGGGTGGCCATCATTTCAGTTAGCCATATAGCTTATCACCTGTTACTCTTTTTTTTTACCTTTGCTAGCCCATTTAGCCTCATGCGCGCATTTTGGCCTATCTTTCTCTTATAGCCCTGCTTACCTTTTCATACCCGAGATAGGGGCCCTCTGTTGTGTGGATGCCTTAGTTTAGGGATCTTATGAGTTATGGACACATTGACATATTCTTTACATCATCTTACCACATTCACTTCATTGTCTCTACTCAATTTTGTAGTTTCTATGTTTTCACCACTTTCTTTCTATATGACTTTTTGTCCTGTCTCATTCTTTCTCACTTAAATTGGTGATCTATTCATCTTACTGCATAGAGGTTTGTTGTGTCGTCTCTTCACTAATTCCATTGACATTTATTCTGAGACCTTTAGTTTAAGAGGCTTATGTCATTTCATTGGAGTTGGTTTATTGTACTTGGTGCTTGGAGAGATATTTGTTTATTGCCATATCAATTTGTTTCTCATTTATTTTATTCAATCTATGCGCGCATTTTATTCAATCTGTTTCCCATTTAGCCTCATGCGCCCATTTTGGCCTATCTTTCTCATATAAAGAAATACGCATGTGTATGTATTCAGTATCAGTATTCCTCGAGTATGTATATGGATTTATGAGGATCAATGTTTTGAGTGTATGTATTACTTATAGGAGTTTGTATGTGAGCTTCCCGAGATCCTAGGATTTTGTGCTTGAGTATGTATATTGATTTATGAGGATCATTGTTTTGAGTGTATGTATTACTTGTGGGAGTTTGAATGTAAGCTTCCCAAGATCCCAATATCATGTTCTTACTTTGAGATTTTATTAGTGGCATGTGAGATGACTGATCCTCCCCTAGGGGCTTCGAGTCAGTGTCATATTCATCATCCCATCTATCGACGACATGTCTTCCCTATCCAGTGATTTGGGTATATTCATCATATCATCATCGGTTTTTTTTTTTCCTATTGTAATCTATCTTTTTGACTTCATACCTCTCATTTTCACATTTATCCGTCTCATATGTTTATTGATTTTGAGTTTGATGTTTCACTCTACTTCCTTGTCTCTTTACCTATCTCACCACCTGTTACACTTTTGCGTCACATCATTATCACTGACACTTCCATTGGATGTTCTTGTGTCCATGGCTCCTAAGATTTCTATGCATGTGGCATTCCACAGATGAGGGCACAGGGTTGGTCATTAGGTATTTGAGCCTAGTTTCCCTTCGTTTCTTTTACCTTATCACCTTAAGCCTACATTACGGTCCATGTTGTAAGACCACCCTAAAGGCATGGGATTTGACATTTTATTTTACAACATTTACTTGGATAGGTATCTCATACTTAGTTGATATCTGGACATTATCATGTTGCTTTTTCGGGGAGATGCCTTACTAGTATTTGGATTCATTTCACAGATTCACGAGTTCCTAGATATTTAAGTTTGCATTTTCGATGGATGCATGGATTTAAACTGATTTCTTGACACTATGGAGCATTAGATGCCATACTGAGGCGTACCCTTATTGTCGGGATCATCTGGAGTTGTTGGTTTGTGTAAATAGATTCTTGTCGAGATGTTGAGCCATATTTTGATATTTTGGGGTTTCATCAAGTCTCTATTAGATGACATACATGTCATACTTAGGCATATCCCTTATTCGCCAGGATCATCCAGAGTTTGTTTGTTTGTGCATATAGTCCTTATCGAGAGGATGAACCTTTTATGACATTTTTGGACTTCATTGTGTTTATGTCGGATGCCATGCTGGGGCATGCCCTTAGTTAGCGAGATCATCTAGAGTTTGTTGGATCAGGTAGACAGCTTCTCACGAGGACTAGCCTCATTTCATGTAGATGTCATCCTCGGATCATATTTCCTATTTTATTGGAGAGATTACTGCTTTTGGAGAAGTGTAGATGGTTTTGCCGCATGATGAGTCATTAAAACATTTTGCTCTATATTAATCATTCAAAGGATATTTGGCTGAGCCATGCGAGCCGGGCAGACATTTCTCAAGTACTATTTTTTTTCATCCATTATCGACATTGTTTTGGGACCCTTTGTCTTTTGTATATTGAGATTTTAGAGTCAGATTCCACATGTTTCTAGCATGGATTTTTTAGCCAATGAGAGGAGTTACTCATTTTTGACGTTGAGATAGATACACATGCTCAGACATTTCAGTTCTCAATATGATATGGATGGTTTGACTTTGAGCATAGTGTTGACTACTCCGTAGTCACTTCGATATCCACTGATGTGATTGTTCCACCCGCCATACTAGTGCATATCCCCTATTTTATTGATGAGATGATTTGGCTTCACCGGCAAATACTGCGGTTCTTATTTGATCGGGGATCCCTTTACATCGGGATCGCAATGTTCCCGATATGAGAGTCATGCATATATTATTCGACCTTTTACATATGTTTATACCATATGAGGTTCTCACAACAGATTGTTTAGGAGTTCAAGGACTCAACACACTAGGCCATGTTTGCCCTCATAGATTTCAGCGTCGTACTTCGCCTCGGGCTCTCTGCCTCTACAAATCAGGCATTTAGAATTCCGCTTCATGGACTCCGATGGCCGACTTCATTTGCATCACCTTTGCTAGCACCGCAGCTGAGGCGTTCAGACTTTGTCTTTTGTATATTAGGTGTTCAGAATTCGCTTTCATATGGATCAGATGTTTAGACTTCATTTGCATCACTTTTACTAGCACCACAGTTTAGACATTCAAACTTTGTCTTCTACAAATAAGTCATTTAGACTTCGCCTTCATATGGATAAGATGTTCAGACTTCATTTGCATCACATTTACATCACATTTGCTAGATTGCAAAGCTCGTACTTCGCCTTCTACTGATCGTGCATTCTGACTTCGCTTCTTCATATGGATCATATGTTCGCATTTCATCTCAAGAGATCACATTTGCTAGCATTGCGCTCGCACGCTCAAACTCTCATATTTTTCAACCGACGCTCAAATACTTCATATGGATAAGATGTCCAGACTTTATTTGCATCACATTTACTAGCATCGCAGTTAGATGTTTAGACTTCGTCTTCTGCAGATCAAGCATTCAAACTTTGCCTTCATATAGATTAGATGTTCAGACCACACCTTCATATAGATCAGATGTCCAGACTTCGTCTCTATCATATCTTTTGCTTCCTAGTTCAAAAGTTCAGACTTCATTTTCTACAAATTAGGGCGTTCAGACTTCGCCTCTACCTTCTACATCTTGAATAAAGGTGTTTGGATTTCGCCTTTGTGTTTCTTCGTTTCGTATAAGATATCTGGCGCCATTACCATACCTGCACTTCGCATTACTTTTATTAAAGATATTGATATCGGTATTCACAGTCGCTAGCACTACCTACTTTGATTGCATGGATTCTTTCATTTGTCTTACTTTGCTCTTGTTGGTTCATTACTTCATTGCGAGTCTACATAGGACCATTATAGAGCTCTCATCAGCATACCATTTGCCTTCAGAGCTTATTCCCTTATTGATTTCACCATTTTGTAGAACGTTCACGATTTTGTTTAAGCATGACGGGTGTTGATCACTATACAATGCATAGGACCATTCTAGCACCCATGGGAGGGCCGACTTCCACTTGCTTCAAATTTTGATGTGGGAGCTCGGATCTATATCATGACGTTGTTGACCTCCCGATTGTCTTGTCCTTTTGCTGTTTATTTTGAAGTTTATTTTAGCTTCTTAAGTGTAAGTGAGCTAGTGTTCCTCTGACATTTTTGGGTCTCATTTTTTTCTTCGATAGAGTTCATATCACTTTACTCACTTTTCACACCTTTATTTCACTTCATTGTTCATGTTCATTACACTTATGAATTCTATCAAAGATTGGCATATTTGTAGACCCCAAATTAGCAGCTTTTCTTTTTATTTACTTTATTTTACCTTGAAAGGATAATTGTTGAGAACTTTTGACCTATTTATAAGCATTTATTACATGATAGCATTTTGAGGGCTTGATTTTAGTTGTAAGTGTTCCTCTTATGAGGAGAGAGTATAAAAGAAAATTAATTTGAAGACAAAATGAGGCAGAATAACTATTTTAGGAAAAGAGAACAAAGTGAGAGAGGCTAGGTTTGAGAGAGGACTATATTTCATTCTTTTTTGGAGAGGAGCCGTAAAATAGGAGAGAGGATTTTTGGAGAGTAGAGCCAACTCCTAGAGACCTAGTGGAGAGAGGCCATTCTTGAAGAGATCCTCTTATGGTTTGAGAGGTGAGATCCTCTTAGGGGAATGGGGTTTTGAGAGGAGGAGTTGTCTTTCATTTTTTTCAGGGGGAGGGAGCACCATTAACATAGCTACCAAGGTATTCATGCAAACGACTTTTTTTTTTCTTTCTTCTTATGATCGATTACTCTGTTTTGCACATTGTTTGATGAGTTTTTTTATTTATTTTTATTATCAATATATTTGAGAAATGTGAATTACAGCATTAACTTGTTTGAGGATGTGGGAATAGCATGATGAAAAGAAAATTGGTGAATTGACTTTTGTACATTGGGATGTGGGGTTTGAAAACGTATAAAATAATGTTTTATTTTATTACTTTATTGGCATTGAAACTTGAACATCAGGATTTAGAGATCTTCATGTTTTTTCTTGATTGTTAAAGTTTGAACTTCGATTTCCGTGTTTAGAGTTTGGTTTGGTAGAGTTTTCACATCAATCTCAATAGTGACTTTGGTGAGTTTGACAACTTTTAGGTAAACTTGTGTGGAAGATGGGTGGAGTTTTTTAATTACTATTGATTTGATGATGACACATTTAATGCTTATTGATTTATTAACTATTTATTAATTTGGATGGAGATGCTTAGTTTAATGTTTGATTATTAATATTTTTATTTACGCCCAAAAAAGAAGACCATTTTGTGTGTGTGGTATACGGTGGTGGAGGTGAGATATGTTTAATATTTGTTATGTGTTTTCTATTTATTTGACTTCATGAGGGCATTTAATTAGGGTCTTTTGTACTTTTGGTTGGTCTATCATCAATACATGTATATATATAGAAAGAGAATTTTTATTTTTAATTCATTATTTCCATTTTATATTTATAAATATATTGACTTTTATGCTTAACACCTTAACCATTCGTATTCTTACTATGACTTGCATTTAATAATCCTATATATGTTTGCTTTTAGATCGGCGTTTTCCTGCGCAATAAATTTTTTGCGTGTTTTAATATTTGTTTTAATGTTCCCCTGATTTGTGTGTTTTAATATTTCTAATAAAGAATCGTTATCTCTCATCCATATTATGCCATATGATATTTTTTTTCTCTTTCTATTTATTGCATATTCAATTCTCTCTCATGACCTTTCATATTAACTTGTCAATTTTTTTTACCCCCTCACCCGCCCCATGTATTGTTCATATTAACTTTTCTATAACTCTCCTATTTTGGTTTGGATTTTATTTTACTAATTCTTTTATTGTAATTTATAGTTATTTTATTAATTCTTATAATTTTCTTTGTTTTCTTATATATATATATATATATAGTGTGTGTAGCGTGTATATTATTTATTTTACTACCTTATATTTTATTATTCATTTTACTTCATTGCATATATTTTAATTCCCAATAATGGTTGACATCACCTAATTACTTGGTTTCAATCCATTTAACCCATCCCAAAATACCTTCTACTTAACCCTTTGGTATAAGGCAAGACTCATTCACTTGAGCCTGTTGATCAACTCCTTAACTCATTTGACTAGCATTTTAAACAACTTTTTAGACTTATTAGATCATTTGATCAAGCCATTAGACCCAACCTACTAAGTCATTTGATCAACCCATTAGGACTTAGGCAAAAAAACTTTATCATCTTTCTAGACCCAACCAATTAGGTCATTTGACCAACCCATTAAGACTTGGTTAAGAAAGTTATGTCATATCTTTAGGCTCAACTCATTAGGTCATTGATCAGCCTTTGGATAAATCACCGACCCAGCGGCAGCTCTTTAATTAATCGCTCACCACTTGATTTATTCAAATCCTCAAATTTCAAATTTTCAAATTCAAAATTTCCATTCTAATTTTAAAAATTTCAAGTGTCCAATTTTCAAAAATCAAATTCTCTCAAATTCATTTTCTAAAATTCAAATTTTCAATTTTAAAATTCAATTCCTTCAAACCCCAAATTTCAAAATTCCAAAATTTCAAGTTTTCAATTTCAAAATTGCAAATTCCTAAATTCAAAAATAAAATGCTCAAATTTCAATAATCAAGTCCCTCAATTTCCAATTTCAAAGTTTTCCAATTTCAAAATTGTAAATTCTCAATTTCAAAATTACTGTTCCCCCAATTTTCAATTTCAAAATTTCAAGTTTCTAATTTCAAAATTACAAATTTCCAATTCCAAAATTCAAGTGCCATAATTTCAAATTTTAAGTCCCCCAATTTCCAATTTCCCTAAATTTCCAATTTCAAAGTTTTCCGATTTCAAAATTGTAAATTCTCAATTTCAAAATTACAGTTCCCCCATTTTTCAATTTCAAATTTTAAAGTTTCTAATTTCAAAATTACAAATTTCCAATTCCAAAATTCAAATTGCCCTAATTTCAAATTTTAAGTCCCCCAATTTCCAATTTCAAAGTTCGATTTATAGTGTAATTCCCAATTTATAAAAATCCATTGCCCCAAATTTACATTCAAGTCCCTCAATTTCCAATTTCAAAGTTTCAAGTTTCCGATTTCAAAATTACCAATTCCCAATTTCAAGATTCAAGTCCCCAAATTTATAATTTCAAATCTTCAAGTTTCCGATTTCAAAATTACCACTAATTCCCAATTTCAAGATTCAAGTCCCCCAATTTCCAATTTCAGGTTTTCAAGTTTCCAATTTCAAGATTATCAATTCCCAATTTCAAAATTCAAGTGTCCTAATTTCAAAATTTCAAGTCCCTTAATTTCCAATTTCAAATCTTCAAGTTCCCTATTTCAAATTTATCAAATTCTCAATTTCAAAGTTCAAATGCCATAATTTCAAATTTCAAGTCTCTTAATTCTCAATTTCAAATTTCCAAGTTCCCAATTTCAAAATTTCAAATTCTAAAATTCTAAAATTCAAGGTCCTAATTTCCAATATCTAATTCAAAATTCTAACTTTTCAAACTTCAAAATTTCAAAATTTCAATTTTAAATTAGCTTTAAAAAATTTCAATCACATAATTAATTCTACAATTCCTATAAGATGGAATCTTGTAAAGTTAATTTATATAACAGATAAATGAGTTTGAGTGGGGCTCGACATTTCATATATCCTTTGAATAAATAATTTGACCTCTAATTTATAACCAATTTCCAATAACTATGAATATTTTGATTTTATTATTGCACTAACATTATTTCCTAATTGATAACGCTATCGATCTTTTGTCCATATACATAGTTTTCTCATCTGACTTTAGTTATTTATTTACTTATTTATCTGTTTATTCATTTATATATATCTAGTGTGTTGTTGTATTGTTTTTGTTTGTTTTTGGTATCTATTTATCGATTAGCCAAAAATCGTATTTTCCTTAGTTTGTTTAGTAGAGACCCGACTTTAAGGCTTAGGAGGATGCTACGCTTTCATCGTACCTTCGATAATGCTGACCCTGAGCACGACTCGGTTTTCCCATACGCACATTTTCTTATAAAAGTCATATTTAGAGTTTTTATTTTATATTTTATTTATCCTTTTAAAATAAAACAAAAATAAGCGGTGACTCCAAACCGTTTTCTAAAAATGGTTTTTCCAAATAAAAACGAGTCTTACATTTTTAGTGGGAAATGCATAATAACAAAAAATATGAGGTCCATACTAGTACTTTTCAGGTTCCAAATGAAGCCTAAGTATCTTTTCTTTTCTTAATACTTTTGGGGTTCCAAATGGAGCTTAAGGCTCTATTTGAAATTCAGAAAATAAAAGGGAAAAAAAAAACATGCTGAGCTGTTTGAAGACTTCGAAGAAGTCTTCGAGGAAACAAAAATAGAAAGAAAAATGGAAAAGCCAAAAGTTAAAACTCTATTTAGAATCTAGAGAGAACTAGAAAAAGAAAAAAAAGAAAAAAACTAAGGTAGGGTTTGGAATCCAAAAAAATACTATGGAAGAAGAAAAAAAATACTATGATAAATCATTTTCCTAGGTTTTGATGCCATGGAGAGTGCACGGGGAAAAAATATACAGGAAAATGCCGTTGAAAAATTTACATTATTTTCCTACTATTTTCCTTAAAAAACAGTGAGGAAAATATTAGAGAAAAGTGACTCACTTCACATTCACTGCTCACTTCGTTGCCTTCCCATTTCTTCGAACTTTCTTATAAGAAAAGTCTTCCGTAACAAAATAGAGCCCACCACTCCTACCAATTCCACCTCGTTTCCTTATCACCAAACACTCATTCTACCTATGTGCTTGATACGTCCAAGTACCTGCAAAACATAGAATTAACCCAGACAACGACATTCTCAGAGTGAGTGTTACTCTAGCAATAATCCAACACAATAGAAAGAATCAGATTTAAAAAACAGTGAGGAAAATATTAGAGAAAAGTGACTCACTTCACATTCACTGCTCACTTCGTTGCCTTCCCATTTTCTTCCACTTGAAAAAGGTCTTCCGTATGAAGAGCTAGGCCGCCTCCTACCAATTCACCTCGTTTTCCTTGTATCACCAAACACTCATTCTACTATCATTAGCGATACGTCAAGTACCTGCAGAAGCATAGAATTATTGAACAACATGACATTCTCAAATTGGTACTCTAGCAATCCAACACAATAGAAGAAATCAGATTCTAACCAAGCAACAATAAAACAAGGAATATTGAAAGGGGGAAGAAAGAACCAGAAAGAAGGACCAGAGGAGAGACAAAAAAAATTCTCACAATTTTCTATTATGCAATTTCTAACCTCAAAGACCCAAACCCACTATAAGAAAAGAAAGTAAACTGCTCCCTCAGCAAAACTTTCTTCCCCCGCAAGCAACCAACCCCATTAAAAAAACCACACAAAATATTCCTTTACACATAGTCCTTAAGCCATGCTGGCTTTTTTGAGACTCGTTTAGGTATATCCACCACCTGTTTAGTTTAGGCTTCAGCAACTAATTTTCCCATTATTTCTTGGGCTTCCTTATCACTGTCTTGGAGCGTACCTTTTTTCCCTTCAAATCCTTTTCTACTGGTTCCTCCAACAACAAGGGTACTGTATCATTCCCACCAGCTTCGATATCACCTTGTCCTCAAGGTGGTAGGAAGGATATAATCTGCAAAACTCAGTGAAATCCTCCTAAGAAGCATCTTCCAATTGGCAACCAGTCCATTGCACCAATATTTGCCTCATCGTATTGCCATTACAATGATGAACATTAATCTGCAAATAGCAAGCAGAGAAAGATCAACAGGGTGATTGTCAATGGTAAGGGAAGGTAACGGTTGATGAGGGGGAGAATGTGAGCCATGAAAAGGTTTCAACACAGAGATGTGAAACACCAGATGGATTCGACTACCCTTTGGTAAGCCGAGTCAACAAGCAACTTGGCCAATGCGAGCAACAACTGGAAAGGGACCATGAAACCGTTTACTCAGATTATGATTACCTTGAGCAACTACTGGCCAAGATTGGTTGTACATTTCGTAACCTACAATAAACCAAGTCACCAACAGCAAGCTCCAATTCCGTCGATGAGCATTTGCTTTGCAAGACATTCGATTCATGCTTGTTGTAGGTTATGCTTTAAGGTATGGGTAGTTGATCATGTTGTGTGAAGGAGGTCATCCTGCCCCAGTTGAAGATCCAGGTATGCTAAGGGAATGTGGTTGGTGGTGTGCGCCCGTACAATGCTTGAAATGGGGACATCTTCATGTTGGATACGATTTCTAACAACCTAGATCACCATGGAAGAACACAAACATCATTTAATGGAGAAAAACACTGTAAATTGCATACCTTTGGAATCCATGGATCTCTTTCTTTGTTGATGCGAGGCCGATGAAGAGGCTGCAAAGAGAGCGGAATCTCAAGATCTTCTCCCAAACGTCACTGGCTGAACTTTATGGGATTGCGATCACTTCTCTCAGAAAAACCGTATGAGAGAGAAAAAAGCGTATGTGATAGAAAATGTATCATGGGGTTTGGGAGGGACTTAACTCCTTAAATAGAGTTAAGACCACGGGCCCTCTCATAGCAGAATTTGTGGTAGGCTTCCCATTTACACCTTCCAATGACCCATATGATTTATTAAAAGCCCAATAACACCTCACTTAATTAGGCCCGTCTTAATTAGGTTTAATTCAATTAATGAAGCCCCTTAATGAAAACCTTAACTAGCTAATGTGAACTACTATTGTAATGGAATTGACTCCAACACAAAAGAAAAAAACAACTTGGATCCTGGTTGTCTTTGCCGCAAGCACAAAGATGTTAACAAGGTCCTCTGTGCTAGCTTCCATTTGGCCATCAATTTGTGGGTGGTAATAACTGCTCATGGATAATTTGGTTCCACTTAATTCAAACAATCGTTGCTAAAAAGAACTAACAAAAACTCTTCAGAATCACGATCGGAGCGATAGTTAGGAAACCATGGTGTTTAACAACATTATCACAACTAACTCCAGTACGCTGACGGCTGTGTGAAATAAGGTGGCAATGCTCTAAAATGAGCATATTTGGAAAGACGGTCACCACCATAGAATAGTACTCATCCTCGAGAAACTGGCAGTGCAGTCATATGTCAAATTGTAACATCTTACAGCTTGACCTGCAGGAAATAGGAGAGGTTGTGGCCTCTTTAAGGACTTCAGTAGATTTTTTAATTTGTTGACAAATTGGACAGCGAGCTATATAACTTGTTACCGATTGTCTCATTCCTAGAAAAAAAATAAATAAATAAACTGCAGTTAAACGAACCAAAGTGCGTTTGATCCACACATGCCCACCACTCGGGGTGTCATGAAATTCTTGTACAAAGAGAGAGAAATTGGTAAAAACATTTTTAAGGAAAAATCTACCGTTGAAATATAAGATGCTACTATAAAATGAATAAGCATATGATAATTTGCCCTATTGGAACTACTCATAAAAGTATCAAATATGGGTTAGTAGTATTTTCTGAGTGCAATTGAGGAACCAGATCAAATAATGGACTCAAGAGACAAGGCAGGAATGAAGCTACAGATTCAGAATTTATATATTGCAGGGTTGGTTCAGGTTTACTCCAATTATCGGGTAGGCGGGAGAGAGCATCTGCTACTTTATTGGAAGTCCCTTGCTTGTACTCAATGCGAAATTGATAGCCCAATAATTTTCTAACATACACTTGTTGTTCAGGAGTTTGAATCACCTGTTAAAGTAACTCTTTAATACTTTTATAATTTGTTTGAATGAAAAAATATCTGCCCAATAAATATTGTCGCCATTTATAGACTGCTTCGGCTATAACATTTAGTTCCTTTAAGTAAGTAGAGGAAGCCCGCAGCTTAGGACCAATTTTTTTGCTAAAGAAAGAAATGGGATGGTTGTCTTGCATGAGCACTGCTTCAAGGCCGTAATTGGAAGCATATGTTTCAATGATAAAATTCTCTAGTGAAATATGGCAGGCGTAAAACTGGTGTTAGAGTCATGGCCTATTTTAACTTCCCAAAGGCTAAGTCGGCTTCTGGACTCCAAAAGAACGCATCACGACGCAAGAGGTCAGTGAGCGGGGCAACGATGGAAGCATAACCAGCAATGAAACGCCGATAATATCCCACGAGGCTAAGAAAACCGCATAGTTGCTTAAGGGTATGCAGTACTAGCTAATGAACCAGGGCCTCCAATTTTTGAGGGTCTGCTTGAACACTTGTTGCCGTGACAATATGACCCAGGTTCTCAATCTTATCTTGGCAAAAAGAGCATTTAGAAAGCTTGATATAGAAATGTCGTTGAGAGGAAAGCGTACTTGCCGAAATATCTGCTGTCGTTTTGACATATTTAGGGTATTTTATAGGTATAATTGATTTTCGTAATTTAAATGCAAAACGTGGTAAAAACTTCCGGAAAATAAGTAAGGGTAAATTTGTAATTTGTTAAAGCCGGGACACAAAGTCATATGCTAAGAAGATGAGACGCTATTATAGAAATGACATAAGTTGTGGTGCAAATGAAGGGAGTTTGAGGACCAAAGTGTAATAAAAGGAAAATTTGATCAAATAGGGATAAGACCACTTGGTCTTATGATTTGGGGCAAAATCCTGGGAGTGGAGAATGAGGTGCTAGGGTTTCTATGTGTGAAGAGGAGAAGAAGAAGAAGGAAGAAGAAAGAAGGAGAAGAGGAATTTTAGGTATGGATTACACTAATGGGTTGTATGAATTTGTGAACTTTTGTATGGATTATTGGATTCTTGGTCTAGTTCTGTCTAGGGTTTTGCTAGGAAGTTATAACCCACCTGTGCCATATATATTGCAGTATGGAGATTGTGGGTTGGAACTTGTGAATATGTATAGATAAAGCTTATGAGGATTTCTGAGGAGTTCATATGCAGGTCATTTGCTTGGTGTATGAAATTCCTCCGCCAGTGAGGTTTGAGTTTAAGAGTATGAATACTTGTTGGGTGTTAGGAATCCTCTTAACTTCCCCTCTTAGGTTTATGTTTGGGTTATGAACCATTTGGGAGTTGTTTTCGGTGATGCTTTTGGATCATTTTGGGGTTTTTAGTTGGATTTCTATAAAAGGAACCCAGCTCCGGCAAATCCCCAGGACAATTTCGGGTCCACGCGGCGTAGGGATCCCATAGCTGTAAGTCAAGCCAAGTGGCATGTCCACACTCTGGCGTGGGTTTGAGAGGGAAGGAGCTGAATAAGCCTCCGGCCTTCCTAAGAAAAAAGGTCTTAATTCTTGGTTTTTGCCTTCAAGATAAGGGATATCTGTCCAAAGTAGATAGGTATATGCATATGTGTCATCTATGCAGTGTGTGAAAAGGGTAAGGTAGCTTGACATATGCATATGTCAAGATTATGTTAAATATGTGTGAGAAGGTTGACTCATTATTTTGTGAAGATTATATTCAATATATGTCAAGCAAATATATTTTACAAATGTCAAGGATGGTTTTTTTTTTTTTTTTTCAAAGTTAAACTTTTAATATGTTATGGTTCCTTTGCTCTTATGTCAAAGAATATAGTTTATTTTTGTCAAGATTTCTTTGTTCATATATCAAAAATTATTTCATTCTTCTATGTCAGGTTTGCATATGGAATGTGTCCAAAGAAAACTTAACTTATTTGCCAAAATGATTTGACTAAACTAAAACTATTGCAAAATTGAATAATAATCTATTATCAAAATTCAATATTAACTTTTCATATCATAGAACAAAAATCTAATAATTATCAAAACTAAGAAATTATATATATATATATATATATATATATATATATATATATATATATATATATACTCTATATATATATATATATATATATATATATATATATATATATATATATATATATATATATATATATATTAATTTCAATTATACAAGTACATAAAATATATACAAAAAAGAGATATAAACAGCCAAATATATTGAAAATAAAAGAAAAACCTTAACATCCTCTACCTTGATCTTCCATTTGTCATCAAATATATCAAAAAAAAAACAAGCCCAATATGTGCCCAAAAATCCAATAGTTATACATGATATATAGAATGTCAAAGTTCTTTATTTCATGAAAACTCCAACTATTGCAAGTAATCACTTGCAAGTAGGAAAAAGTGTTAGTTTAAGTTTACGTTTGAAAGATTAATAAAAATAATAAATAAATAAATATACCCAAATGAATTTACAAACAACCTACTTAATTTTATATTATCATGTTATCAGAGAAATTTTAACCTCAAGAAGTAAGAAAAATAACATTCTATATATGTTTATAGTTATAAGTTTATTAAAGTTCAATGAAAGAATTCATGGGTGTATCAAAGATGTCACCCTGACCTCTTGCAAGTATATGAAAAAAAAAATATTGTTTTTTATGTTTTATTTGAAAGTTCATTAAAAGATGTAAAACATGTGCCCAAATATGTATCTAAATGTATCACGAACAACCTAGCAACCATACATGATATTGTGGTATAAAATATATATCAAAAAAAAGTGATGGGCACCCAAAAGAGGGTGTAGTTGTATATGAACATGCAAGAACTTATACATAATCTTATACTCTAAAAAATTACAAAATGTTGCAGGTGTCACTCAACCTCTTGCAAATGAAGAAAAAATAATATTACTTAATGTTTATATTAAAAAAGATATAAGCCTTTTACTAAATATATCCAGAATGTATTCTACAAACAACTTTGACGACCATACGCGATCTTCTTTGCTTTATCAAATATAGGGGTGGGAATGAGAGAAGACGACATAAATATGTACCACGAAAATCTAGAAGTTGTAGATGATGACTATAACATGCATGATCTTGCACTCAAAAAAAAGCGCAATTCTTGCAAATGTCACAACATCTTCCAAGTAAGAAAAACAATATTAGTTTATGTTGGGTGAATGTACCAATTAAAAATATATATAAACCTATATTCAAATATATCCCAAGCTCTATAATCTTAGTAATGTATTTTTAGGAAAAAATCTAGATAATGTATGTAACCTAAAATATCCAAAAAATAGTTACACCTTTATATGATAGCAAGAACATATATGATTTGTACTTGAGCAAGTTGTGGCGCCCAAAGCCTGGGGGTTGACTGTCTCCCGTTAACCGTGAATAAGTGGATGTCGGGTTACCGGCGCGCCCTTGGCGGGAGTCTCCTTTGTACGGGAGCTCTTGATTCACTACCTAGAAACATCCCCAACGGATCCAATATAATTTCAATGATACAAATATGGATAAAACGACCTCTTGGGCCCATACTACAATACCCGTAAAACATGCCAACTATATCCAATAGTTCCTAGAGTTCAAATGTTTACTCTTATACAACATATATTAAAATTAGAAATTTCAATACATGTGTACATCATACATGTGTCCGGTTTTGGGGCGTCACAGTACTCTCAAAATGCACTTATCGCAAATGTCATCCAACATGTTGTAGATAGGTAAAAAACTACATTAATTTAAGTTTATATTTGAAAACTTACTAAAAAGATATTAATATGTACCAAAATTATGAAAAAGAACCTAGTAAATATATATAATTAAAACAAAAACTATGTATGAGCTTGTATTCATCACATTAAGATGTAGATATGTACCCAAAAGTTTCCAAAATCCAAACATCTATATATGACAGTAGCAGATCTTATGCATCATCTGTAATCTAAATTGCAATAGATTGCAAATGTCATCATTTACACTTTGCAAGTAGGAAAATACAACATTAATTTAAATTTATGTTTGAAATTTGTGAAAAAAATTAAAAAATTTACATACCTACTATACTTGATCCTAAGATAAGAGTGGTCAAAAATGATACCCATTCAGATCTCTCTCCCACTTCATCCTAACTAGCCTCGAAGTGAAATTAGGTTTTTCCACTTCAAGCAAAATATATGGCAAAGAAAAATATGTTAATATGCTTAAGAATTAAATATATGTATTAAGTTCTTATGCACTTATGACAATACATGAGTAAATAAACACAGAGATGTTAAGAAATCTATTTGCAGTATGTCTCGCATGTATCCTGCATGACAAAATATCCGCACATGTAACCATCCAACTGTTTGGGCCCCTGCAAGAAAAATTATATCAACAAATTTTCATGATCATGAACAGAAGAAAAAAATGTATCTGCAAACTTTAGTTAACCTTTCATCCTTCACATTTTATAAAATAATGAATGACATAATATATTAATTTGAAGCAAAATTACACCTAAATAGAAGTCAATACATGTGTAACATAATATCATAGAGTTATTATAAGGACAAGCTCCCAATTTCAGACTTGGAGGTTCAAGCGGGTTTAAATGTGAAGTTATAAGAATGTCAAGCAACCATGTTCGTAAAAATATGGATAAGTAATAGATGAAGACAATGATTAATTATATTTATTAAGAATGGCGATTCACTATTAAAAAAGTAGAGTCCGACTTTGTTCATTGTGATAATATCCGATTATAAAATATCATGATTTTTTAAGGCTTCATTGCGTTATATCATAATCAAGCTTTAAGAGTAGTCATCAATAATAACATATTTGGAAATATATGTGGTATTGACCTCTTTATTCCATAGATTATCATTATAGAAAGAAATGCAATTAGCAATTACAAAAGAAAATTGTTTTGCAAATGAATTGATTGAAGATGGATCTAAAACAGTTGAGAGTTTATTTAAAGAGAGAGAGGGGGTTATGTACAGCAAGGTGAGTGTAAACTAAATATAGAAAGTATACAATACACTAAAGGCCAAATGAAAGATAAGAACAACTCACACACCAATTAATTTTACTTGATCAAAGTTATCTATATGCTTGAATTTCCTTACCACCATTATAAGAAGTATGGATATAATGATCAAAGTTTAATAATTGTTCTTCCTATGACCAACATTGTGAATTGACTAATTATAAATTCATTAAATTTTTTGCTTGAATTTTCTAAGGTTTGATATTTAACATTTAGAATATGATTGAAAAAAAAAAATATTGTACTCATGCATTTTTACAAAATATTTCTTTCTTCTAGTTTCCATTATTATTATTTTATTTATTAATTGTAAAAAGTGCAAATGAATATAAATCTTTCAATCACATGATAAAATGGGTTTGTTCCTTTTATTTTAGCTTCATTACTAGAATAGTGGACATATAGATACCATTGTATTCATAACAATTTAGATTATGTTTTCATAAGGTGATCAACCAACGTTTACAATATATTATTTCTTAATTGAAGTTAGTTTACAATCCTTCTCCAACTCAAGTTAGAGAATAGAGTAAAACTAAAACCAAATATAGCTAAGAAAATTCATAGCTAAGTGCAGTAATTATATAAATATCCTTACATTTAAAAAATCAAGTGAACTTTCAATAAAACAACTCAAATGTAAGTAGGTGTTAAAATTAGAAAAATAGACAAAAAGTTGAAGAGGGAGAAAAAAATGGCCTCCAATAACATCCACATTTGAGGCTCTTTCTTAGATCCTTTCTTCTTTGAGATACAAAAATTCGAAAACCTAAATAAAAAAGTTCAATTAGTGTTCATTTGAGACGAAAACTAAAATTACGATAGACTTACATGTTCACGATATCTTTTAGATCTTTGTATGGTTGTTGCAATTGTGAGGTCTAAATAGTAGACTATTGTGATTTTGGTCAATTACAGCCAAACCAATGAAATCTACAATATATCAACATATGATTTAGATAAATAACATACATAAGGCTAGAAATTTAAAATAAATAATGATTAACAACTTACCTTGGGTTATATGGAACAAAATAGGTCCGCCAATTTAAGAATTGATTGGTCGATCGTGATGAACCTTGCTCGTTTTTTCAATTTGTGGAGCTACTAATCGACCACGGACACCATCCTGGATGAACAAATATCATTTTCTCCTGTAGTGCATTATCCAAATTTGCATGCAACCACCTAATGAAATGTCACCCAATTTAGAATGACTTTAAAAAGAAAAAAAAAAAAATGAATTCTACCTATTTATATTATGAACATAAAAAAAAGATTTATAACAATATCTTGCAAATATAGAAGCATAAACAATTCATATTCAACTCTTTTTGCATAAATTAGATCATCCATTTTCCCGATTCAAGAGGAAGGTTTGAAATTTCATCCCAAACCATTGATTGAAAGTTAACTTTGATTGCCGGTTTACCCTCAGCGATCATGAAATTGTTTTAGAAAGCAGTTGTATATCTCTAAAGTTTCATGCTCGATTTTTCTTTTGGGGATGCTTGTATCTTCTTCTGTTTTTATTCTTCCTTTGCCAACATCTAAGCAACGTATAAATAGATGCATGACATTAAAAAACAAATAAGGTGTAGGAAAATGTATAACTTAACTGAAAATTTTAGTTTATAACACTAATATTCACCTCATCATTTCATATACCAGTGTGAAGCCTAAGGCCTCATAATCCAACAACCTCCCTTATTGTATGTATGTTTTAACAAGTGGGAATGGAAAGTGCATTAGGTTAGAGGGATAAGGATGACCACTAATATCATATATCAGAATCAACGATTAAGACTTTTAAAATCTCGTAAATAAGTTCCATATGTAGCTTAATGTTTCCTTGAGTTTGAAGAGCCAATTTGCATTTTATAAACCTGTAAAAACATACATTTATAAACTTTGTAAAACATATATTATAAATCCTTAATCTTTAATTTTGGTTATTTTATATATTGTTTTCTATGAAGCTTAACATAGGAAAGCCATATATACTGAAGGTTAGTTGAGAAGCTTTACAATCCCTTGTGATGATGGGTCCTCCACATGAGCACCATAATGAGCCTTTTCTTATGCGCTTCATCTTTGCAACAATTGCTTCCTTATGTTTGTCTTTCTGTAGTGGGGTGTGAGGGTTCTTTTTTAGCTTTCAAAACAATAATCTCCTCTTCAAGGTCCCTCACTTTCTCCCTTAGCATCCTGCCATTCCTCTTCCTCAGGAGCTTTGAAGGTGTTGGTGTGTTGAAAATTGTTTGGGCTTTCCCACCCTTTCCTGGCTGATCGGGATGCTCCCGGGTGTACCCCGATGCTAAAGTGAGGATATCTTTTTTACCAACGCATGTAATCTTCCCTTCCTCAACATCCTTCACTAACTCATCCTCCAAAAAATATAAGATGCTTCAAGAGTCATATAAAATAGAGAACATATGAAATTGACTATATATATATAAACAAATGAGTGACTAAATATATATACATGTATATGGGTTTGGCAACTTACAATCTTTTCTCTGACCCTTGTAACATCATCATATTCACCTTTCTTCATTCTTGCTAGCTTCCATAAGATCCATCTATCAATAGGTTTCCTAGAACCTATCTTTTGCATCTTTCAAAAAATAAAAAAAGGTAATCATTAAATTTTACAAAGGTAAAAGTCCAATAAAATAAAATAAAATAATTAAACTTATCAATTCTTCTTCTTGAAGTCTGCATATCACTTTCCTACTCACTCTTGTAGTATAGATATTTTGCCCTCCTTTCTTTTCCCTTTTTTGATTTAATTTCAAACTCTTTGACAACCTATTAGCCACTAATTTTCTCTAATCTTCAGTTGGAATGTAATTATATATTCAATTGGTGGTATAGGTGAGGGCTTATCATATAAGGAAGGATATACTCTTTGTCAATGTATTGCTGAATGATCTAAGCTAATCTGGATGACATGATATTTGTTTTGCTATTCTCATCAACCAAGAATGCACCCTACAATATAAGAATAATACTTAATTATTCCAGCATGTAAGTTATACACAAAATGTAGAAAAATAATTTCCGCAGATTATTTATATACCTTCACACAATCCATAATTTCTCCTTCAATTCAAAAATTTGGCACTACCCTCCAATCAATATGATATCTGCTACCATAAGGTGCTAACACACCCAAGTATGAGATTAGTTGTACATATCCCTCCCCCGGCTCTCTCCTGTCATCATTATATTGAATGTCAATTTTCACTCCTTCACTTCTCTTTTTTAGCAATTCGGGTTTTAAAGTCTGAACCTCTTAACCTTTTCGGTGAAGTAATATTTTCTTTCCCCCTTTTCATCCATCCTACATGGCAATAAAAAGAATATGATCAATCTCTGTGTATATCTTACATTCAAAACTAAGCATGGTATTTAGTAGTTTACCTAACATTGTCTTCTTGGTGGAAACATTTATAAACATGTATAACTTTTCTTGCAAGTTCCCAAATGATTGCGAAATTAAGTAATAATAAACATCAATTGAAGTAACCCATGTCAACTCAATATAAAGTTAGTTACAAAATTATTCCATTAGTAGATTAATTAATGTTGTTACCATACATGAAAAATCTTAAATCATGATAGCGAAATATTCACAAAATTCGGAGGAGAATCTATTGCTTAATCTTAACAACAACATATCCATCTGAGTTTTAAGAAAAATACTACTACTTATCTCTCATTAAAATAATAATAAAAACATATTCCACCATTATGGCTTGATTAAATTATATCTATTTTATTCTAATTGTTAGAGGTTCTAGTTAGAATCAAGCTTCAGAGTTGAGATGTAATATTCATAAAGTTTAAAAGTGTGGGTTGATGCATTGCAAGGTGTTTGATTTTCCTACCATGAAGCCACATAAGCGTTGATCAATTGTAATGATTCTAGGATCTAGGCTTCCACTTATGTAACATTCATGATAAGGTAATGCCACTAATAGTTAACAATCACAAGCCAAATACATAAGTTTTTATTAAAGTTAGATTAATTGAAGAACATATTCTCTAAAATTTGACATTTAATCATAATCCATTACTAGATTTACATTAATGAAACTTTATTCAATTTTTAGAACTAATGTTATTCAATTACCCCAAATTTTGCAACTTTGCTTAATTATTTCTCAAAGCAATTTTGTTACATATCATAAACAAATTCACCTAAAACAAAGGCTTAACCACAAAGAAGATGAAAATCAAGTTCTTAATATATTGTTTTAGTGGGAAAACGAATGTTAACAATCAATTACAAGTATTCTTTCGTGGATGATTCCTTATACAATCCAACCTTATGTAGAACCAATTTGTTATTATGTTTATATTTCATTAAATGTTAATTATTAGTGCTGAAATCCATGAAATCTTTAATAGAGATTTTCCACTTAGTTAATTTAAAATTTCAATCAAATGAAATAAGTGGTAATTGTTTTATCATCCAATCTAAAATTGAATTTAGAATATACCAACATACAAGCAACATTTATTTATACACATATCAATTAAGATCAAATAGAACTTGAAATTATTCAATAGACATGAAATATGTTAAGCTCCACTTATTTAGAATGTCTTAGAAATTAATAATAGGAAAAACATATTTAATAGAATCAAATTAAAAAACGTAACATTGTCACATTGTATTAACAACTCAAAAATCACACAATACCTTGTAATTACTTAGTAGTCACAAAAACACACAAGAAAAATAAAGCATGCCCTAATATATTTGATCTTGATCCAAGTCCCTCTCACAATCGATGCATCTGAGAATTTCATCCGCAGTCTTGACTTCATCAAAAGAGTCAATAAATCCACTTAAAATAAGGTTATGCTCAGCCTAGCGATCGGTCATGTTATCATCACCTCAATGGTGAAGTCACTCTCCCTTTTTGGCCTTATTAATGCGATGGACCATCTTGGCCTCAACTTGGTCTTCTCACATAAATATATTTTGTTGGCTGCATTGCCAAAATGAAAGGGTCGATTTATGTCTTTATCCCACTCGAGGATCAACTAATGTAAACCCAAGCTCATCAACTTTGACTTCTACATTTGTACTATCAACCCAATCACTTAAAACACAAATATTAAACATGTTATAATCAAGTCCCATATGCGCGACAACCACAGTAAAGCACATGTCACCGACACGGGATTCTTATCTTTGCTTTTCATGAATTTGCATGGTCGATGCCACAATACTAACCGCCACTATTTTGGTTGACTGCCGTGTCTTATCCGCGATGCTTGATATGAAGCAACCATTAATGATATATAACCCGAGGATAGCGATAACTTGTTGCCTTGGTCCTTGTGCGAAGCCACTTAATTTCCTCCTTGATAGGTACTTTCTTACCTATTTCTAATACACGGAAACCTACAAGAGTTTGATTGATGATATGATATGTAAGTTTGTATGTAATTTAAATTTTATAACAATTAATTTAAGGGGAGTATACTATCGTATTGAGTTCCTTACCTTTTCTTAACCCAATAGCTAAATGTACATGTTCATCCTCGACCACTTAAGCCCCTCTTTGACGAGGATATTTTATCTTCAAATATTTCATATGTTCACTATAAAGTAAAAAACGAGGCCCGTTGGTTTGCATAAATATTAGTTGAGTACTAACAAGCGCTCATATATCCCACATTTGTGACATACTCAATATAAGGTTGCAGGTTGTATTTTGTAGAACATAATGATGTGCTTTCTCCTTTAATTTATAATCATGAATGAAAATATTGGTGTGCGACCACCAGTAAGGTTTCGCATTTCCATCCATCTTTCATACTCTGAGGAATCCCAATTGCATCCATGCTGATGTGTACTCGTACAAAACTCTAAAGCTCCTCTGCGATATAACGCCGACAATGCACCCTTACGAGGCGATTCGATTTGTTCTGTGGACTCATGTACCTTTCAAATGGGTACATCCATCTCATATACCGGTCCCATAATGTCTAACCTCTCTTCGTGTCTTTATTAAATGAAATGATGTCAAAAAGATAGAGGTGGGAAATACTTCTCTAACAAGCATAAAGTGACCGCCATGTCTTGTTGTACATCGTTTAGTGTTGACACATCCACCACCTTTGCCTGGTGCATTAAGAAAAACACAATCTTGTAATAGCATATCTAACATGTAGGCAGCAGGATCTATTGCTCTTGGCAATAGTTGTTGCATAAGTGCATGATAATCTTGAGACTTACGACCACTAAGCAAGCTCTTCCATGAACTGGGTTTCTAAAGTTTGAGCAAATAGCCTTAGGAACCTTCAAATATTAAGTTTGCAATGCCGCTTTTCTTCTCCTTTCTGTAGAGTATAACATGTAGGGAAGATAAGTTACAACTCCTTAAATTGGTGCTAAAGTTTGTTGTGCCCATTTCTACACAAGATAAAGTCGAGACTTTACTCCATCCTTTGTTCAAGAACATTAAGCAAAGTTCAATGATGCTCTCACAAACATTCTTCTCGATATGCATGACATCGAGTTGTGTCAGAATATGAAATATCTCAGTATTCAAGTTCCAAAATATAGACTTCTTTTTCCAACAACTTGTAGGATGCTAAGGATTGACATTGTTTCACCTTCTTCTTTCCCCATGAATTATGAATCATTATCAACCTTTCTAAATATTTCATCTCTCCGGTAAGTTCTTTTTGAATGACTAAACTCTTGTTCACCATTAAATACTTCTTTTTTGCTTTCTAAATGGATGGTTGCATGAAGAAATCTTCTATGGCCTATATCTGAGTTCTTATTCCCATGTTTTAGCCAATGGTATGTTTTCTTCACCACATATCGGACAAGCATATATCCTTAGCGATTGCAGCGAATACCAGTTCCCCATATGCGGGAAATCATTAATTGTCCGCAGCAAAATAGCCTTCAATCTAATAACGGTGTGCATCATAAGCTACCACCCTACACTCCCATAAGGTTTTCAAATCATCCACTAAAAGGTGTCAAGTAAACATCGATATCATTACAGTTGTCGTGGTCACGATATTAACAAAGATAACAGCTTCCTGCTTCGTAAACAACCAAGGGAAGGTTGTAAGTTATTGTGACAGACCAACAGCATGCTAATCATAAGTGTGAGGATACCATCTGCGAAATAAGCAAGTCTTAAGTTTCTGATACGAAACAAATTCGGGCCACATTTGGTTCACTGGTTGCCACGTTGGGGAATTTGCAGGTGTCGAGTTTACCGTTATTTTCTTCCACTGTGCGTGCCATTTGGAGTCTTTACCAGCTGTTTTGGGAGATTGAAGCATCCTCTTAAACCTAGGGATGGGTGGGAAATACCACAACACCTTTCCGAGGGGAGATCCTCTTGAGTGCTTCTCACCCCTGCCTTGTTTGCCTTCCACCTTGACGTTCCTGAAGTGGGACATGAGATGCATCATTGACTCATTCTGTAAAGTGGCAATCCATTTGGGCATGCATGTATCTTTTCATATTCCATACCTAATGCATTCAATGTTTTCTTAGCCTCATACATAGATAAAGGCATCTCATTGTTGTCGGAAGCATATCCCCTAATATTTGGAGTAAATCTGAAAAGCTTTTATCTGACCACTCATATTGTGCCTTCGTTATTTTCAATTTAACTAATGTGAAAGCTTTGTAAATTGTACCGCAGCCAGAGATAAAAGGTTTTTACTAGCATCTTCAAACAATTGTTTGAATGACATTGGATCGATCATGAACTCATCATACATTGGCATGAACCATTTCTGTGTACTAACTTAAGCATCACCACAATCCATTTGTATCACTGCTTTCTTGTGCCATTCATAGTTTGCTTACTAGTAGGACCTGCTTCTCCAGCCGCGATACCATCTATGATAACTATGGTCAGCTCATTGAAAAACATATGTGTTCGAATCTTGTTGGGTGTATGATGTATTAAGTTTCCACGCCATACAGGGGTGACGAATGGCACTTTGATTCGAATAATGTTGCGATGCAAAATTAATGAAAGTATTCGACTCCTTCCTCGTACTCCCTTGACGCTATCTTTAAACATCCAACCGATCATTCTATGATTCAAATACACAAAATCTTAAACCACGAAGAATTTAACATTATAATCAAGTTGTTAGAATAAGGGCTTTTCTTATCATGCTTTATATATCACTTTTTGGTTCTCTGATAGAAGTTATTGTTTTTAACTCCCCAATTTGAAATTTCAGTCACATATCACGCATATACGAAAAAGAATCCATCATGTGTAATATACCCTGTGTTGTCTCTACAAGAGTATATCAATGTAGGATGGTTAAATTTAAAAACCCATTGATTCTTGTCATTGTAGTTCATGCCATAATTATTATTTAAAATTGCATGTCTCTTATTACTTAATAATGTTCCATCTTATTTATTGAATATACTTAATTTCATATGTATTGAACCAAAGTAAAATTGATGTTTCTCACTTATAGAGAGTATGATCTTATCTAGCAGTTCATGTACTACCATATAAATGGAAAATCAAGATATATTAGATTTATCTATGATGAGGTTTGAAAAATAGGCAGCGAGGCCTGCTACCGCTGGAAAGAAGGAGGCGGGCCACTATAAAACACCCAAGCCCCTAGCGTCTAGGCCCCAGCGGCCAGTCCGCAGCCCCAATGGGTTATGGATAGTGAAAGCCCATATCACCTTAGTCAGTTGAATTTATGATAAGGAAAGTAGAATAATCCTATAACTTATTATCCTGTGAATCTAACTAAATCTTTAATTAAATCTCCATTAGAAGCAGGATGAATTCTCGATAATATGTTATCCACCCTCAAATCAATCAAATCTCACCAATAAGGAAATTAGATAATTCTCAATAATATATTATCCTGCAAATCAAGCCTGATCTCACTAAAAAGGAAGGAGGATAATTCTCAATAAACTATTCCTTCAATATCTCTTTCTAAAATCCGATAAAGGCAATAAATATCCATCCAATGGGAAAGAATCCTTACTACCCTCAAATTGGGAATAGCCTTACACACTATAAATACGGGAGCCACCCAGTGTGTGGTGAAAGGTCTGGCGGTCGGAGGCCTTGATACTAAGCGATCTAAGCATTCTCTCTTTCTCTCGAAGAGAAAGATCGGCTTAGGCATGCGGAGCGGCCGCGGGCGAAGCCCTGCCGGCCCTTTTCCTTCTGGTTCTTCTTGCGGGGAGAGTGCACATCGAGCTACCCCGATCGGCGGCGGTCTTACCACACTAGGCAGACGGCGCCGCGGCTTGTAGACCGCCAGATGGCGAAACGCGACCCTCGCCCGACCCCCTTTATTCGTTTTTGCGGTGCTATAATCCAGGTTTGTAGATCAACATGCGCGATCACGCCGATCGAATGATCCGGATCTGCATCCCGGCCCTGGCTGGCGGTCGCCCGGCGACGCGCTCCGACCGATTCAGGTTGAAAAAGCATCGCATCAATCTGATCTTTGTTCACTCTGGCGTATCTTAATCTCTTAATATGTATATTTTTAGTAAAATTGTAATAAAATTAGTACCAAAATATTAAGCCACAGAAAACAAACTTAACTATCACATTCTATCTTGTTAAACTAAAATCAACTTAGACTAAGTGTCTTATATTTGTCTTCTAGAATTTCCAACTTTCTAGTTTAGGTCGTGGTTCCCCAACTCCCTTATAGAATACATAATCCACATGTGTCAGCTTCTTTATTGTTTAGTTTCACTTTAGAAAAAATTCAATAGCATTCCCCGTAGTTATCCAAGTACATAAAATGGGGAAGGCTAATTATTTAACACACACGAATATCGCGAAGAAGCAAAAGAGGTAACAGTTGAAATTTCTAAAAAATGAGACAAGAAAGAAAAAAACTTTTTGCTGCATACTGAGCAGAGTAACTAAATAAATTATGTTTTCATATAATGTCAATCGGACAATTCAAGCATCATTGAAAAAATGAACCTCATTCACATGCTAGACAATTTAAAAAGTTGTCAGCCAGAAACTAGTTCTTCATAGAACTATTTTAATCCTTTGACAACTTCAAAGTCTAAGCATGTAATAAGAAATTTTTGTCATACAATGATGCTATTAGAATGGGGAAGTCTAATCTTTCATGCATGTACTTAATTATTGTTCACTAAAAGTACCCTAAAACATTACAAAATGAAATATATTTAAATCATTTAATATATTTGCTATTTTCCAACTAGAAGAAAAGAAATATATTCAACTTGAAAACTCATGAGTAGAAATTTAATTAGACTGGCAGCAAGAACAAAAATAGAGAGTAACCACTCAAAAATCTAAAGTCATCAACTACACAAGAAAATCCATATGTATGATAATGTAACCTATTCTTAAGGATTTCTAACATAGGCAATTTTCTTTCACAATACTAATTGACAAAATTAAACATGCATATGTAGCCTAATGGCCATGTGATATAATTTAGATGGTGCCATCGTAATGGATGTCCCTATCCTATGTAAAATTAAGGGGGAGATTTATGATCTTCTATTGTCATTAACTCAACCATCAAGCATGCCTAAACAAACACATATATAGAAACCTGGTATTTCCATTATTATTTTCTTTTCACATATGCCTTAATTGTTAATGATTTCTTATTTTCGATTTCAATTGGAATTTGTCACTTTACTTCCAATTTTATTTAAAGATATAATCCTCTTGTCTTATAACTCTATATATATATATTTTAAAATATTTTTAAAATTTTATACTCTAAAATATATATATATATATTCTAAGTATTTTGAAAACAATAATTCAGAAAATGACCTATCATGAAGGTGAATACTCAAAGCTGCACATATTTAAAGCTACATTTGGATCTACTTTTCAATTCTATATATTTATAATTTTCTCAATTTATTTTTGTAACTCTATATCTTAAAAGTAACAATTGACCAAGTTTTTTTAAATTCATGGTTTCAATAAGTTTTAATTCTAGGTTTTTTAGTTAAGCCTACATAGAAAAGGTAAAAAAAAACATTGTTGAATTACCTCAAAATATTAAAAAAAATGTACCAATAAGTGAAATTGAAATATTATTGCTCATGAATTAATGCAATATTATAATAAATCACACACTTTCACTATTATTCTACTTCAAAACAAGACCAGCTTATAACTTAAAAATAAATTTCATACTAGTTGAAAGTAAAGAAACACGTATAAACATAGATACTATTGCATTCATGCTCGAAATTAACCAATAGAAAAGTTTATAAAGTTGAGCACCTTGCCAGGCACATATCCACCAGAATTCATAATAGCAAACTATTTTGAATTTAAGGAGATAATTGAAAACAATCAAAACAAAAATCGTAATATTTGATATGTCTTGGAGCTTTTGGACACTAAATTCAAGCAATCAAAGTATAACATTAATGCATTTTGGATAAAATTTCCAAATGCGTTTACCATCCAAGTAATAAATTGAGCCCTCATGGAAATGGGTTTTCTTACTATGTACAATATAAATAATTTAAATCATCAATTGATTAACAACTCTCTCTCTCTCTTTTAAATTGTTTCATTGAATGAGTAATCTTATTGATGTGTAGTTTAAAAATTTTTATAGATGTGTGTAATCAAATATAATTATAATTCTTCAAAAAAATTTATACATTTTTAAAATTCTTAGTCCTTTATAATAGAGAGGAGAATTGGGTTTTGAATAAACATATATAATTAATTTATTAAAATTAAAAAAATATTTTTAATTTTCTTCAAACTTTATTTCTTTTCAATTTCCTCTATATTTTACATTTATTTTCTTTCCTTCCTTAGTACTTTTGACAGAAAGGGTTAACATGATCGGCTTTGACGACCAACTTAAAACTCATGCGGGATGGGTCGATCAACAGGTAAATGAGGAAGCTGAGCACGCCATAATAAGTCTATGGATCAAATATGTACTTGTTTAATACCATTAAAAAAACATAGTAGAGTTCATAAATAAAGAGGGTATCAAGATGGCTGTATTCTTATCTACCCTTATCTAAAGATGTCGAAGCTTTCTCAAATTTTACAAAAACTAAGGAAAGAGCATGCATATGATTTTTTCTAATCACGCATTCTCTATAATAACAATAAAAATAAGAAAAGTAACATCTTCCTGGTTTCCAAATACTTTCACATAAATGAGGAGTCTTTAAAAAATCTGTATGAGGCATATCACAAAAAATAACTCACATGAAAACATTCATATATAAAAGCAATGCGGGACTAAATGGGTGTTGAGCGGGAGGCGGAACATGCTTTGTTGTCTCAACGGAAGAAGACCGGGGAGGCGCCTCTTCATGAAGCGTTGATTAAATGATTTGCCTTTCATAAGTCGCGTACGTCAAAACAAGAAAGCAGGAAGCCTCTACTCCATTGAATTCAATCAGGCGTGCGCGAGAGAATGAATGCATTGTTATTTGGGCATGCTATCACAATTGTCATATCTGCAAAGCTAGATTTCATGGTGTGAGAGCATGTTGATAAGCTTTGATGGCTTGACATCAATTCAAGGCAACAGAAGCCTATAACCTATGACTTCATAGGACGGTGGGTGGGGAGACTAGTGTTCAAGTAGAAAAAGAACCTTTTTTGGCACAAACTCAACAATTAGTATTGTCATATTTAATAGGCAGGTGAATATGAGATGTGTCTTGGTAATGATGGTGTAAATGTCCCTTTCCATGAAAGTACATGTACCTTGTTGAAACATTTTTTATCAAAATTTTATCTTTTGTAAATAAGGAGACTTGAACATTGCTCCCTCTTAAATTCAACATTAACTTTTTAAAGGTTAACCTGCACATATGAAGATTTTTTTTTTATAAGTAAATAGTATTCTAAAAATAATGGGTTGTTTTTGCTTTTGACCTTTTTAGTGGTAGGGCCCACCACCCATTACATTCTTTTTACCCCTCGTCATATAATTCTTTCTCAATCACTCATATTCTTTTGCTTATTAACTTACCATTACCTTTTTAATTATTTATTTTATCATTATCATTTATCTCTCTTTATTTATTATTAACCTTACTTATTTTTAATCTTGTATTACCTTAATGCTCTTTCTCATCATCCTTGTATTTTCACTAATTATTGATTATCGAATAATTCATCCCTAGACATTATCAAGTCCCTATTGTTATATCATTAATATTATATTTATTGATTTACTTATCTTTTATTAAATAATCATTTATTATTCAATAATCATTCATTACTTATCAATTTTTTTATCATCATTCTCTCTCTTTTTTTACTTGTTAATTTACTATCAATCTTTGCTTGAATGTATTTCTGTTACTAATCTTATGACTTCATTTTATTATAAATTATTTTTTGCTAATTTTATTTTTTTAAATTTTCTCTCATTTATTTGATTTGATTTGATTTTGTTATTTTACGTCGCTCGTCACGACCAAGTCATCTTAAAAGTGGGCGTCCTCTTTACATCTCGTCTCTACTAGCCCGTCTACGGTCTGCATGGCGATTAAATCTGGAAATACACCCGATGTGCTCTGCAAGGGCGTAGCACGGCCGCGAGACCTTTATTCATACATAATCGGTATATACATTGTTTACAAAATTTCGTAATACAAGACAATTAATTATACATTTGCAAAACATTTTTATCAACAAAATTTCATTTTTTGAATTTCATTTTTGAAAAATTCATTTTTTAAATTTTGTCTCATTTGTTTATTAAATTTTATTTTATTTGATTTTTTTTTTAAAAAAAATTTGAAGAGATACTGTTCACAGTTGACGAGTCCAATGTTGCATTCATAATTACTTGTTCAAACGTCTTGTTCACGCGTCTTGTTCCCTAAGTTACCAATACAATTTTTAAAACACTCCATATATTCTGATATAATGTCTGATAACTTCGACCATATCTAGTAATTTTTGTATTCTGGCACTAACTCATCCATTCAAGCCTTCTCCTGCAATACAATTCTTCACGAACTATATTGCAATACAATTTTCTCTCCCCAATGGCCACCTCTCCTTGCAATATACTTGACCATCTTGCATTACACTTTATAAACATACCTTCTTACCATTGGGTTGCAATATAAATCCACATCTTGCAATACAATTACCTAGCCAAACCAACCTTCCTTTTCTATTACACTACACATTCCAGCTATTCAATGCATGAAACTTTTTCATGATACGCTCATATGATACAATGCACTTCTATTGGAAATACAAAATATTTTCTCCCCACAACTGTGTTTGGGCGTGGCAAGCGGTTTTCTGCATAATTTTTTTCATCTTTTTTTTCTTTATTTCTACTTGACTAGAAAATCATAAAAAATACACACTATATTTTTTTCATTTCCATAATACTCAAATAAATTTATAAAAATTTATTTTACCCCATTCTTCAATTTTACTGCCTTGTAAAATCTTAGAAAATTTTTCTCCCCTCTTAACCAAATAAATTTATAAAATTTATTTTCTTTGCTTTAAATTTTTCTCATTTTCCAACAAAATAAATTTAGTAAAATTTATTTTATTAAAATTTCTTCGAGTTTTACTTTGTAAAACCTTAAGAAATTAGTTTCTCACCTCGCAACCAAACATAAATTCATAAAAATTATTTTATTTTTATTTTTCAGTTCCATGGAGCAATTTTCTCGCATATATCACATATATTTATATTTTTTTTTCTCATTTCCACACTCAAATAAGAACACATAAAAATTTATTTTTCTTCTATTTTCTTTTAATTTCAACTTGTAAACAGAAAAAAATCATTTTCTTCGCCTCGTATTAAAATAAATTTATAAAAATTTGGCATTTGCTTTTTAATTTCTTTTTCAGTTTACCTTTATGCCAAAACTCAGATTTTTTCCATTTAATTAAAGGAAATGGTCTGAATTTCCTCAAAGCCCTCTTTGTAACACTAACCTAAGGTGTTTCAACCTCAAATTTTTCTTAAATTTTGATTTCATTATCAAATAAACTAAATAAATTTCTAAAAATTTATTTCTTTTATTTTATGCTTCCAGTTTACACACTCTAAACTCCAAAATTTATTTTCCATAAATCCTCTAACACACTAAGTGCTAATCACTAAGCACACATACACAATCTCATCCTGACATTATTAGCATACCATTCACACAATAATTCATCAAATCACACACAAAGCAGCACTTAAAGCAATTGCATGTAGTGTCTTTAGTTTTATCCGTGATTTTTTCTAGGTAATCTCCTTTTCCACTTAACATGAACCACACCTGGTAGTGTCTGTGCGACCACGACTACGGCCGCCCAAGCCCTCGTCTACAGGTTTTCATATCATAATCTCGGCATCAGACCACTGAGTGGCGATGGTTACCCGACTTAGAAACTCACTGGGTATTACATTATCATTTCTGATCTGTGGCACTTCCCATTTCGGGAATTAGTTATTACCGCGTCAGCGAAGCGAATCTTTGTGAATGTCGGGTGACAAACCAGGTTCTCCGCAAAATCATTTCTGGATCTATCCTTTTCGACTTTCTCCCACGTTTTGGTACCATTTTAGTTTTGGAAGACAAATTATTTATTCTATTTTGTCTTCTAGTGACTTAAATCAATTCTCATAATCACCCGTTTGTCCCTCTGCTTTCCCGGAGTTTGATATTCGGCGTATCTACGTGATCCATTTTCATCGTTTCTCTACTCATACCGCATGGCACATGATGCGTGTTACGCATATGTGACTTTAGTGTGTGAAAATCATTTATGGCCGACAGAATCCTCGAAAAACGTGTCAACTCGACTATCTCGAATTTACAAGAATTTGCGTGCTACAGCTGAATTTAGCGAGGCGATTCGAAGCGGTGAAATCAGTTTGTCATCAGAAGTCTAGAATAAATTACGATTTTTTAGCGAAATAACGATTTTATGTCGAAGAGTACGATTTTGCCATTTTTCACGAAGAATTGGAATTTCTGGTCTTACAAAACATGCAAATTAGAAGCGCTGCCGGTCGGCGAAACGGCGATGGTAGCTAGAATTCGGCGAGACTATTCAGCGGTGGTCAGTTCGTCATCGAATCTAGAAAAATTTGGATTTACTACCCGAAGTAGATTTTGCTCTTTTTGAGAAAAGTGGATTTTCTCGGGGTTTCTAAAATCACCTCACTTCACATATCTTCCTCATTTAATTACGAGTATATTATTTATTATGCTACTCTAATTAATTTACTTACACCTTGCTCCCTCATATTTCCTCATTTCTAACCTTACATATTTTTACGTATTTATGTCCTTGTTTAATTATGATAATACAATTTATATAATTTATTAGTTTACATGATAGATATATATCACTATATGATATATATTATTTGATAGTTTTATACTAAACATATGCCATATATATTTTACAATATGTTTCATTTACTCATATTGTTTCTCCTATTATTCATGATTTTATAAAACCAGAAGTAACCATCTATTTATCGACCAATATATGTTGCATCTTATGTATTCATTTCATAATGTTTGGTTTGATGAGATTTTATTTTTACTACTTTAATTTTTTGAACAAATTTATTATTTTCTAAAAATAAATTCTTAAAATAATGCTATATATAGCTATCAAAAGTAGCAGGAAAACCTTAGTAAAAATACAAAATAGATAAGGAAAATAGAAATAAGAATTAGAGTTAAAAAATTATTTATTACTTTTAAGTTTATTTTCATTATCTTAACTCATTAACATGAGAAGAATTAAATAATTTAAAGATCATGATTTTTTAACTACTATTAATTTCTTTAATTTTGAGAACATGATTAAATATAATAAATTAAATTTTTTTATTTTTAATATTGTCTATAAATAAAAAGCATAATGTTACTTTTGTCTTTTAGTTTATTTCAAAAAAAATAAAAAAATTAATATTCAATATCATTTATATCCTAAAGTTTATATATTTAAAATAAATAAAATAGAAAAAATGAAGTACTAAAAATGTAAAATTGTGTAATGGACAAGAGTGCATTATTTATTAGTGAGACTTCAGCACAGCTAAATATAATAAAAAGAAATATGGAAAAGAACAACAAGTCATCATTGTGCAACATTCATCACTTTAATAAATTTTCAACATTATAATTTTTATTTAAATCCTTCATGTTTTCACCACATGACCTTTAAAATTTTAAAAAGAAAAAAACTCACTATCGCTAAACCAAGCAAATGCGAAACACCTAAACCTATGATTCCATCATCATCCCCAGACACATCTTACATAGAGCCATAAGCGCTCCCACTAGCCTCCCAATTTTTCCATCAATCTCACTTTCATTTCTATACTACTCTTCCAACACCAGGGCACCCCTAAGTTTACCTGTAGCATATGGTAATCTAAAATAATAGCACTTCTCTATGATTCAATATCATATATATATATATATATATATGATATACGTATGTTAGCTACTACGTTTAATGTTTAAATAGCCCAATGGCGTCGAAAAGGAGGGTTGTGAGTTTGAAAGATCATAGTAGAATAGTTTATTATAATGTAACTAAAAGTGTATAATTTGTGAAAAAAAATCATATATATATTAACTAGTGTTAAGATGATTTTCAATACATTATTGAATTTTAAATTAAAGTTATCATTTTTACATTTTCGAAATACTAAAAATACTCAGGCGTCGGCGTCATACTGAAAAATAGTTTTTAAAGCAATGGAAAATAATAATGAGGCTAAAAAGCGAGCTCTCGGTGAGTGTATCTTTATAAAATTAACTAACTTACGAAATATCTTAAAGCTTTGTAAAACTATATTTCACAGACATTTCAGAAGCAACGCTTTGTCATAAAAGTTTACAAAACTTTTCAAAGCGCTTCTTGTTTTACTTTAAAAGTTTATAAAAACTTTTCTCGCAGCCAGGAGCCCTAGGCTTCAGCGCTTGCTTTAAAGTTTCTAAAAACTTCATAAAATGCTTGCTTGTTTACCGGAGTGGTTGATTTTTAAAAACATCCGCAGAAAAATGCTTATAAATCAAGATCTTTGCGGAGGCCTTTTTCTTGCTTGTTATGCGCAGTAAACACGGGAGCACAGGCTTAACCATCTTTGAGTGGGACCTCGTGTCCACGTCACCTTTTAAATGTTAAATATGGTGGAAAGACCTGCGTGTCACGTCACCATAATCTAGTAACGCCTAACCTATGCTCTGATGCGTTGCCACGGTCTCCTTTAAATGCCATGATGCATGAAGCGGTGCCGGGCCGGGGTGATCTAAAATCCATGAAATGATGTACCTCGTGACCAGGTATGCTTACTTGCAAAACTGGGGATTTTCATTAGGCCTGTTTTATAAAATATATAATTTACTTGCTTGAAACATGGTTTAATAATTATGAAAACCATTGTTTGCTTGAAATATGGTTTGATAATTGAAAACCATTGTTTGCTTGAAATATGGTTTGATTCAAAACCATTTGTTTTAGCTTCTTAGCTAGTTGTTTTGCTTGTTTTTCAAATATGGTTTAAAATGAAACCATTGCTTGTTTGCTTGCTTTCTAAATCACATTACTTGCTTGCTTTCAAATATGGTTTAAAATCAAAACCATATACAAGTGTAAAAAACGATTTATAAATAATACACTAGTATTGGAAAATAGAGTTTGAACACTCACCTTCCAGATTTTACAATGTCGAGCACGACTTCAAAATTTCTTTCGCCTCTTGCTTTTTACCACACACGGTCGATGTGATAGACCACACGCGTCGGCATAACAGCGAAGTTGCACACTTGGTGCGACAATTCAATTTTCCAGCGAGAAAATATGTGGGCCCCGAATGCCATTCACGGGCACTATGGCTAGATTCTAGACTCAGGGACTTTCCATAGAGTCTAAACGCAAAACTTATTTATGAAAATTATGTGTGGACTATCAGAATAAAATCTTGAAATTTCAACGCTTGTCAACTTGATCCGAAATTGCGGTGTCAGAAAAGAGTCCCAAAATTCATAAACTCGATGCAAATTTTGGGATTGAAATTTATGGCATCTCTCAGCGACTCCACAGAATATTCAAAGCCATTATATAGCCTTTGAGAATTCAGGGAAAATAACAGTAGGGAATTTACATATCTTGAGAAGTTCTTGGCAGCGCTAAGATATTGGTACCTGAGCGTGACTCTCGTCGCGCGTAGTCAGGCTTTGCCCCTTATTTGCGATAAAAATCTACAAATCTAGATTTTCATAAATGCAGAAAGAAGAAGCAGAGAGATAAAAAAATTAAAAATATCTCTCCTCATTGCTAAGGTAAAGTCACCGCGTTCTCTCTTTTGATTTTATCTTTTTTTTTTTTTAATGTGTCTTTCTCTCTTTATTTGTTTTATTTATTTATTTATTATTATTTTATTTTATTTTTTCTACTTCACAGAACCGTTTGCTCCATCATCTTTCATTTTATTTATTTATTATTATTATTATTATTTGAATACGTAGCTTATATTACATATTAGGATCCATTTCTATCAGAAAATTTTTAATTCTTCAGTTCACTTTATTTTTTAAGCGAACTTAACTCCGACCATTTCAAACTTAACCTGAGATTTTAGTAAAAATCTCGTCGCAGAAATCATTGTGACACATCGTTCGAAGTCGAAGAAATATTCCGGCTGTCTTAAAATTAATGGCTTTTTTTGGGTCACTTCGTTCGCGAGAGCCAATTTACCGGCGCGTGGTCGCAGTTAAATCATCAGATGTAGAAATTTTTAGGCTTTGAACGTCCACGATATTTATTATTAATATTATCTTTTGAAATTCCGCAATTTATACTTTCACTCCTCCGGCTTTCTTTATTGCAAAGTACCACAATGGCACGAAAACCCGTTAAAGGTTCGTGGACATAAAAAAAAAAAAATGCAAAGCTGGGTTAGCCTGACTGAATTCTGGCCCGATCAGCGTCCTTTGCCCAGGCTCGATCAAATGGGGGCCGGGTGTGTCTCCATTTTACTAGGCTCGACAGCTCAAACCCTTATTATTATAGATAAAGAAATTATCCCATCATGTCCAACTTATTTCAATAAAAATGCTATTACGATTTGTTAAAAAGGCAGCTTAAAGGAGGTAATTTTAATATTGAAATCGGAAAAATATTTATTTTCTATATATAAAAATTTATTTCAATTTATGATGATAAAAGTCATTTCGTTTAACATTGTATGGCTTTAAAATTCCTAATTTTGATTTTAATTAGATTATTATCTTTCTCTCTTCCTTATATATATATATATATATATATATATATATATATATATATCTTTCTCACATAATACAATATAATAGAAATATCTGATTTTGGCTTTGGGTTAATAGTTGTTTCGAATATTCAATATAACAAAATTCGAATATTCAATATAAAACTCTGTAATATTTTAAACAAACAAGAAAAGTCGTTTCCACTTTCAATCCTTGCATCCCTTTGTCATGCACAAATATTAAATCCTTGCATCCATCCTTATAACATCTATACTTACCTACCATATAGCAATAATGGCTAACTATAATGATTGTGCGTTTATGACTATGACAAGAAAACTCATTTCTTACATGACGAGAACTTAGAACTCTACCACCGCAAACACCCCTCATTACCCTTTCCCTCCTCACGCGCCAAAGGTCAAAGGTTATCTCTTTCCCCGTCCTTGGAAATCTACGGTCAAGGCTGGCCCGACGCGAGAACTCGCCAGGCGTGACCTCGGTACTAAACTGCGCCCATGGGCTAATCCTTGCATGCGGCTTTAGAGTCATGATCTCTACGGTTCCTGCGCACGAACTGGTAGGAAGTAGGAATTGCAAAGCGTAAATCGGATGAGAGAAGGGCGTATTTTGGGCTTGGGTGTTGATGCGATCGATGGTGAAAACGGTGCTCACGAGAACCATGTCGTCAGTTCAATATGGGTTTTGCTTGTGTCGGCCCCTTTTTATGTGTTACGCCACAAAATTATGAGGCGCTGCGTTAACAACAGAAGGGGTTTGAGAGAACTGAAAATGACTCGATGATTTATCTTCATATCATTTGCCACTAGGCGGCGTGGCTCACTCTCATAAAAGGATTTGGTCGGATCCATACGGGGTGTCCATGTCGACACGATGAACTTCGACATCTAAATTTAGTGTGAAATCGAATAACAAAGTATTCATTATATATGATCCCATCAGCTGTTGTTTTTTTTTTTTTTCTTGAGGTTTTCCTTACACGCGCCAATGCGCGGCGTCTTTGCATGACACGATGACTTCCATGGCTTCGAGGTCAAATAGATTATCACATTCTTTAACTTCGAAAGTGAGTAGATTTTTGTCGTCGACTCTTGGTATGTTATGAAGCTCTTGTCGCGGTTTCATCCGGTGAGACCATCAATAAATACTATTTAGGTAATCTAGCTGTTATTATAAATTTCGTTATTTTGATGGAAAAGGATCGAATCTCTTTATTTATTATAAATTTGTTATTTTTATGAAAGGATATGAGAGTTACGGTTAAACGGTGAAGATTCCATTTATAAGTTTGATACTTTTTTAAGCACGAGAAGGACCTATTGACCAAAGAAAAAATGATACACATCCTTATTCTTCAGTTCCATTGCACTAAAATATAGTGGATTTTCGAATTGATGCATTGTAATCTCAAGTATAAAAAATTTAAGTGTTTTTTTTTTTATTTTTTCTTTAAGTTTTGTATTTGGTTACTAGAAAAATATGAAAAATGGAAATAAATCATAGAGAAGAAAATGATATTGAATCAATATAAATGATTGAGATTGAAGATTCTATTAGCATTTATTTGGTCTCTGAAAGAATGCGGGGAAGAGGGGTGAATATGTCTAATGTGTTATTTAATTTTGGTTTTGGTTTTTGTTTTTCTTTTTTATACTTTTTACTAGTTAAAGAAAAATGGTGTTAACATAACTTGGTAAAGTAAGCTTTCAATCATACTATAAAGCAAGCATATATTTGAGAAAAAAACATAATATTGAGGTTTATTTTGTTTGTTTTTAATTATATTTATTTTCTGATGAAAATACAAGAGCTGAATGTAAAGGTTAATTTTTTTATTAGCTTTTATTCGATTGCTGACACAATATGGAAAAATAATGACACTAGTGAATGAAGTTTAAATTTCTTAATAGTGAACTATTAGCTTTAATTGTTAGTCATATATATAACTATGCAAGGTAGAAGAAAGGTTGTTAGCACTACCATCATGCTATGTCCTTCTAAATTCATATGGTTCAATGATAAAAATATTCTATGCAATTATACTATGTAACTATTTTTAGAATAAATTTATTAAGACATAGTTTTGGGGAGTTTTAGGATGATGAGTTTGATATAGTATGGTTGAGCTGTGGTAATTGATGATGAAGTAAAGAAGATTGAAAAAAGGGAAGAAGTTTTTTTATCTTTGTTTTTATAGCTATTAATTTGGAATTTCTCTTTGGGCATTTTAATGCTTTACTTTTTATGGTTTTTAACTTCTCTCTCTCGGATAATTTGGACTTCTTTGCTAATCGAGGGGCCCGAGTGATATGTTCTTCAGCGAAAAACTAGAGGATCAAGCGCGTGGAGTTATATTGGAACAAAAATTATTGACTTGCTATTAGACTCATCTTATACTGCCAATTTAAATAGACTATCAGCCTTTAAATTAGGTCCCTCATTAGACTACGTTACACACTTGTCATTTTTTTCTATCCCACCTGGGCTTGGGCTGAATATGACTTATTTAAAAGTCATTGAATTGTATTATGCCCCTAAGATCTTTTCATGAATTTGTTTACTATGCTTTTATTTTCTTACTATTATTATTTTAGTTTTATCTTCTTCTTTTTAATTTTTGTTTTATTTATTTTCAAACATTTTTAAACAATCAATTTCTTTCCTTCAAAGTTCGATTGCAAGGAAAACTTAGTTTAGAAAAATAAATGTTTCAGTTTGCAAGAGTTGAGAGACTTTAACCATTTTATTGTTCTCGATGGGATACTTTAGCTAATAACTTAAACCCTTTTTGTTGTAAATTTTAGCTCAATATTAAATAATATTTCTAAATTCTATTAATTTCCATTAAATTTGACTTCTTTAATGCTAACACAAATAGAAATTATATCATCATCTTATCTCTTGTTTGCGGGAACATGAGACCTAAGACTTACTTAAATATGAATAGTTGTCGATACACACGATATATGTTTCATAAAATCACTTCTACATGTTCACTCATACTTTCACATCCTTTTCATTATTTTCTTTTTCGCTTTTTTGATTTATAGTCTCATTTGACTGATGTTGATAGATTAATCAAGCAATTGTGATATAATATGCTTTAAGTGCTCAATAGAGATTCGCCTTAGGGGCTTGAACTTATGGTTTTCTCAAATTCATTTTTCTTATTAGCCATCACATTTAGGTTTTTTTTCTTATTTGTTTTTCATTAAAAAATAAAATGAAAAAAACCACAGGAGTTTTTCCATCGAATGAGAAACATATAATATTAAAAATGCAGGAGTCCACAATAGTCATGAAAAACATGTTACATGGGCTTTCCAACATATAGTCTGAATGTATCTTTGTTTTCACTTATTTTGAGTTAAAAAAATGTTATGATGTTGACAATAGAAGTTCAAAGTGCGGATATACAACAACTTGTGAACTTTCCATCCTGGGCAAGATCTGGGTGTCTTACAACACATTGAAAAAAAAAGACTTGTGAAAGAGCTTGAAGAAATTCGAGAACAAATCCCATAGTTAAAGGACTCAATTCCCGAGGTTTTGACCTGCAGCCTTGACCCAGATCATCCGTTTTCGTCGTTTTAACACTGCATTACGCTTATGACACATGAGTACGTGTTATATGTGACTTTCGTCACATCACATGTCGTTTTATGGCACCCGAAACGCGATGCCTCGAAAGCGATGTCCTTTCCGTCTCTAAATTCGACGAAATTCGCGACGTCTTGCTTGAATTTCCTGAGAGCGATTCAACGGTGAAATCCATTTAAGTCACATCAGAGATCTAGAGGAATAAACTAGTCATAAGCAATGCAAGACCATTTATCCAATATATTAAATCCTTTATTTATCTTTCTTACTTTCTAAAATTTCATTTTTCAAATTTAGTCCCATTTTGTTTTATTTTATTTTATTTAAAAGAAAGAATATATATCTTATCTGGGGGTTTTCTGTTCTTTGTGTGTATCTTATTCACTTTACCAGTTGCAGGCAATATGTGTTTTCCTATTTGGCTGTACTTCGATATACGCATTACACCTCTTGCAATACAATCCATGACTTCGACAACTAACTCCCTATTGCGTACAATTCATTGTCATTTGCAATACAATGCTCTCTTCTTCAACCCTTCTTGGTCACAATACAATGGTGTGTGGCCCAATACAAGGCTCCTATCAATGCAGCCCCAATGTCGGCCATTGCAATACAAACCATCAGCCCACACCCTTCTCTTGCAATACAATTTTTTTTCCAGCCCTCTCTCTTTTCCATCTGATTGCAAGGTTACCATAATTTTTTCTTTCACAATTGGGCGATGGCAATTCGTTTATTTTTATTTTTCATATATTTTTTCATTTCTTAGATTCACTTGGAAGACACTAAAAAATACATACCTAATTTGTTTTTCATTTTCGGAATACACAAATAAATTTATAAAAAATTATTTTAATGTTTTCTTTAGTTTTACACGACCTTAGAAAAGAATTGTTTTATTTACTCATTTTTTAATTGGCGATGCTTAGGAAGTGATTCACACATTTTCACTTATATATTTTTTTCATTTCTTAGATTCTTGGAAGACATAAAAGCTACATACCTAACTTTTTTTTTTTTCATTTTCGGAATACACAAATAAATTTATAAAATTTATTTTAATCAATTTTTTAGGTTTACACACTATAAAACCTTAAGTATTTTCTTCACCTCATTTTTTTCATTTGTTGGACATTTTCTCTAAAATCTCACAAACCTCCAACACTAAACCTAGTGTTTAACCTTAAATTATTAACATTTTTAGTTTATTAATCCATTAGGCAAATGAATTTATTCAATTTTTATTTTTATTTCTCCTCTTTTCATTTGGTTTTCTGCTGTAAAACTCTCTAAATTTTTCTATGTCTTTATCTACTAAGCACACAAACCATACATTATGATCACGTAATTCATGTTATGCATACTTCTTTAATAAATATAACCTTAATAGATTTGTCGTGAGGTTAAATTGTGCATAATTATTGTTAAGATAACTTTTACCAACTTGACGCAGAAGTATTTGAACTATATATATTGACTTTTAATTTTTCTATCTTCAAGGTTATTATCATACATATCATTATTGCTTTTATTTAGATGTCTTTGACATACATAAGTCTCATTAATTTTATATTGACTTATAAATTCTGTAAAGTTACATTATCATAAGTCATGAAATAATCAATATAATTCATATATCTCATTATTCACTTTTAACTAAGTTTATATGTCATAATTTCGCATTTAAATGAAAAATTAATGGTATCTCCCCGCATATGTCTGGGTAATATATGTCAACAACTATTTCTTGCAGATGCGGATGCGCGAGGCGTAACAAAGCTACCTTCTTGACGTGAACTCTGTGAGTGGCGACAGCGCTATTCCGCAGACATGTGTTTTGTCATGTTTTGCTATTAGTTGTCAGGGGACTTGTCGATTGGACTAATGAGAGGGACCACATAAGTGTATGAAGAGTCCGTTCATGTTTGTAGGTAAAGGGAGAAAATTATCACCGTACCTCGCGCCCGCGCCTTGGTGAAGCTTCGCCGCCTCAACGAGTTGATGTTAACAAGATTAGTAGTTCACGAACATATAATTATGGGGGCTTTTTAAGGCGGATGTCCAGACATGGCCAGAACACATTACCGGCGATGCTGTAATGCCCGATTGCTCTGCGATTGTCTGTGACACTCACGGCCCGAATGCTGCGACACGTTCCCCCAGTCGCCCCGATCTTCTACCGATTGGTGTAATGACGTTCTCCGCCAGTTGCTTTGGCACTCCTTGCTTTGATAACTCTGAACTTCTCGGTCTGTGCTCGAAGTGATGATGCATGGTATGAATTATTGTCGCGTATTTTCTCCGGGCTTCTGCTTATTCTTGATGCAGGTAATTCGAACAATTATATGATAAGAGTCACGAGATAACGAATAAGAGATAAAATGTGTACATCATTATGCTCACAGATAATACGGATAAGCGTACAAGTATAAAGCTACGGTACCTACGGATGCATGCATACAGTATAAGCTACGTAACTCCTACGAGAATCTGAACAAGTATAAGGTTGCTATATAAATGCAAATATATGTGTATAAGTTTTTATATGAATTCGCGAAAAATTATGATATCTATTCATAACATACTCTGTTATTCATTATATGTCTTCTTTACATGAGGTAGTATCAATACGTAATATTTGTCTTTGCTCAGTCATAAGTTTCCCACTAAGCTATAAGCCCAACGCGGGGTTCAATCGTTGCCGATCTGAGAGAAGGACATCCATGATCTTGATTGATACCGGGCGACACACTTTTGTAGAAGCCATCACGCGGGCGCATTGCTAAATTATGTGTAAATGCTGTAAATGTAAATGCGAGTTTTTGTATATGTATATAAATGGAACTGGTGTATGTTGACTGCTGTAAATACTACCACCATGGTAGTAGTTTTATTTGTATCTTTGTATATGATATTTTTGATTCGAGTTATAAGACTTGGGCCATCGATATGCAGCGGAGGTAAAAAATGATGCTATGGTTTTTGGGCCCTTTCATGCGCTATGGCGGCGGGGTTGGGGGTGTGACAAAACATATCAAAACCAACTCTAAGTGACCAAAATGGTCAATGACGGAAGAGCTATAAAAACAAATATGTCATCAAAGAAAACAGTATTGCCAATTGTAACGGACTTGAAAAATCATATTCGTTGTTGTTTGATATATTGATAAAGTGGTTGTATAGCCAAATAACTTTAAGAGGGAACTAAGTAATGGCCATCATGAGTACGAGCTATCTTATGAGTGTCACGAGGAATGGAGTCGTATAACCCTGCCCTTAAATCCAGCTTGCTGAAAATTATAGCACCACCTAGTTCATCCAAGAGCTCATCGATTGTTGGTATCGTAAATTTATCCTTGATGGTTGTTGCGTTCAATGCGTGATAGTCCACACAAAATCACTAAGACCCATCCTTCTTTTTAACAAGTAGAAATGGTGAAGATAATGGGCTAGTACTCGGTTTAATAATGCCTTGAGTCAACATTTCATGAACCAACCTTTCAATCTTTGTTTTTTTTATAATGAGGATACTTATAAGGCTGAACATTGATAGAGCTTTATGTTAGGCTCGAGATAGATGTGATGATATGTTTATGTGACAGGGAGGGAGTCCACCGGAGGCCAAGGTGAAATTATGTGAATGAGTTAGACAAATTAGAATCAATCGGAAAAATTGAATAAGCCTGCAACTCACAAGGCTTTGAACATTTGTGTGTTGTGAAACAACGTTTAAGAAAGAGGAGTGGAGGAAATGGGTGTCGGCGTGACGCCCTCAGTCCTAATAAGTAGTACATGAGCTCCATCCTTCCAAAATTCCATTGTTGATTCCAAATAATCATGGGAGATGCGACCAAACAATTGCAACCATTGAATGCCTAATACAACATCCGGTCCTTTAATGGGAAGATCAAAGAGATCAATGGTGAATGTATGGCCTTGTAGTACAATTGGGACAGTAGGACAACGTTGAGTATAGAGCAAGAAATCCCTATTTCTAATAAAGACCCGAAAACGTGGAGTCACTCTTGATGCTGAAGCCGCTCAGCAATGGTTGGTTTGGTAGACACATAAAGTACTCCTGTCAATGAGCACATGGAACCGATAGGGACCGATGAACCTTCAGGCGCAACACGTTCGCGCTATGGATGACCCTAAGAGCATTGGACTAGAAATATCACCAGGAATGTCTTCATGTCGGGCGGGATCATCTGGTTTGTTGTGCTTGTTATCTCCACTTTCATCGTATTAGTTCCCAATAAGAACAATGGTGACTACAACAGTGACAGTCATGAATATTTCTGATCGCAATTGGCAGAGGCCTTTCTCCCTTTTTCACGAAGTTCTGACGGTGATGTTGACAATGGGTAGGGAAGGGGTCGGTAATAATGAGTTGTAATTGGGGTTCACAGCAGGGGTTAAAGGTGAGGGCCAAAATGATCGAGTTAGGTGGAGGAAGTGGGGTTGGGTTCATGGGTGATCATTCAACAGATTAGATGGATCTTCCCAGGGATGGAAGATGTTGGGTCAAGGTTGTTGTACTGTAAGGACTGGGCTGGTTTTCCGAGATCCGGCGGTGAATCAGTCACATCTTCTTTGCGTGCTTCATACGCACGTGCAAAACAGGTTTCCGTAGGTCCGAAGGGCGATTGAACAATAATTCATGGCAGATGCCTGGGTTTCAAACCGGTGATAAAAACTGCGATGAGGAGGGCTCGAAATTTCTGTCACCATGTTCAGAAGTTATCTTTAAAAGCCGCTTGAAATCAGAGGCTGAACCAGTTTGAGTAGGGATTTAGAGAGATTATCCTCAATGTCTTAGTATACCCAGCCATACCAAAACGGTGTCGTACTACGGTAATAAAAATTATGACCAAGACGATAGAAGGCTATTACGAGAAGCCCATTGGAACTGAGTTGCATGACCTTCCGCATGAAAGGGAAACTATTTGCAGTCGTAACTCAGAGTGGTGCGATAGTAAAAAGAAACACACGGAATAACCACTCAATTGGGTTAGATCCATCAAAACAAGGAACATCGAGCTTCATAGTACGATAAGCTTTTGTGAGATTAGATCTGCTGCCATTTTCCATCAGTGGCAAGGAAGCAGGGATTTCAGATAGATCCTTCCCCGAACACTGTAAAATGATGCCATTCCAGCCTGAAAGATTAGCCATTTTGCTTCTGACATCATGTGAAGGCGACATGGCAACAAATCTTAATGATCCGACAGTTGACGTTGCAATTCAACGCAGCCTCCTTAAATTCCATAGTGAAAGGGTCTTGCTTCGTGGAAGAACCAGTTGATACGTCAGAACCACCACTAAAACGAATTAACCTGAACGGTGACACTCTTAGAGGTAGCGGAGTGTTGCCATAATAATCAACACAATGGAAATAATTAGATTTCCCCGCCAAGCAATCAAAGAGGGAGAGATTAGAAAGGGGAAAAATAGAGAAAAGAACCAAAAAAGGACCAGAAGGGAGGGAGAACAAAGAAGACCTCACAATTTTCTATTATGCAATTTTCTGACCTCCAAAGACCCCAAACCCACACTAAAAAGAAAAGAAACAAACTACAACTCCCTCAGCAAGGCTTTTTCTTCCCTCATAAGCAACCAACCCACTAAAAAAAAATTCCTTTATCACTTAGTCCTTAAGCCATACTGGCTTTTTTGGAACTAGTTTGGGTATATCACTTTATTCGGTTGGGCTTCAACAACTACTTTATTATTTCTTGGGCTTCTTTATTACTGTCTTGGGCTACCTTTTTTTCCTTCAAATCCTCTTCTATTGGTTCCTCCAACGACAAGGGTAGTGTATGTCGGTGCCCTAGCTGTAAAGGAAACGAGAAAGTGAGATTGAATCCTACGAAACTCCACAGGGAATTCTTCTATTTGTTCTCCTCGGCCAAGTGCAGGCCCCCTTCGAGCCTTCCTCCTCAAGCTCCTCACCTTGGCTTTACCATAAAGGCTGGGTTTCCATTCTCTAAACTCGTTAACTCTTCTTCTCCATCATTAAATCTGATTCTTTCCATAGTCCAATTAAACGTTTGCAATAGTGATCGAATTTTGGCTTTGAGAATTGGTAAACCCATTCCATGTTTTGGTTTGTGGGTGATGATGCCTTTTTCAATCGGGTGGCTGGAGCGTTGGGATCATTGGCGGGTTGGCCGGCGCGGCTCTAAGACGTTGGACTCTCTGTGAAACAAACAGAAGGGGGATCGGCGGGGCTGCCCGGTTCCTTCGGGAAAAGGTCATTCTAACTGAGTGAATTTACATTGTGTACCTTTCATAGATGGGAGGTGACACGGTATTTATAGTAGTTGTTTTCGAGTTGGATGGTGATAAGGATTACTCTCTTATTGGATGAGAATTTTCTTTCTTTATCCTTTATGTAGTTAATAAGGGATAATTAGAGTAGTTATTGAGAATTATCCTACTTCCGCTTATTAATTGAGATTTGATTTGATTTACAAGATATATATATATGGGCTCTTTAAGATTTGTCCATGTTATCGAGCCCTTAGGGTGGATGAAGCTGGGCTTTGTTTTAAGTATACCCCGGGGCCGGGCATTCTACGAGACCTGCTTATAAATCTTCTTTTAATCTGTTTCCTTGGAGAGGGCTTGGGAAGTGGTCACTGCGCGCTTTATTTTTAAACGATCGTTGCCTCAACCCTTTGGTTCTACACGGTGGCGTGGGCAAAAATTTGTATCGTTCGAATCGGGTGCGACTTCGTGTTCTGGTGGTTTGGTTAGGGCTTTGTCACTTGAATCAAATGTCTTGTGGTACTAATGATTTTTAAACTTTCGGCGCTTGTTCCTCTCTGGTTCTTTCAGTTTCTTTCGAGAACATCCTCTGACCGTTTGTATTGTGTTCCCCTGCTATTGAAGCTTTTTCCTTCTCTGCGAGTTCGGGCTTCTTTTTTCTTAAAACTTGTTTGACCCTTTGTCCAAGATCTCTTTGGTGTTTTTGTAATACCCTGCTTAGGGTCGTCCCTTTTGTTCTATTCCTAAGACTGATACGTCTTTCTCATTTTTTGCCTTTTTGAGGTGGTATGCGAGGGGCGTTGAGGGTTGGCTGGTTGGGTTCAGTTGACTTTTAGGTATTCCCATGGTCCAGGCTCACTCTTTTCTTTGTGTATAGGGGTGATTCACTCAGGTAATTGTATCTAGTTCAGGGGCGGAGTTGGTGAGTCAGATCCTTAGCGTGGTTGCTCTTCGAGTTCTGCCAGGAGACCTTCTTCTCCTTGGTAAAAACGAGGCAAATATTGAGATTAAGCAAATACCACATGGGGTCACGAATATATCTGAGTCGGCGTGTAGAAACGACTTGGCGGTGGGTTCTAGTAGGGTTAAGCTATTATATGGGGAAGTCTTCGCAAGACAATACAGGCCCTCGTTTGGCGTTCAGGTTTTGGTCATAGCGTGCCGACCTCTATGTTGTTCAAGTAACCCGAATGGTGTACTTCTTCGAGGTGGCCTTCGAGAATGACCTCCTCTCCTGCATCCTTTATAAAAAGGGTCTTGCAACATTTCAATGCGCCCCTCAACTTTCGACTTAATTTACGGGAGGGTATTAGATTGGTACATTGGTTGTCTTTAAGGGATAAGGGCTTGGGTGTTCCCGGTATATGGCTACATTCACGGACCTCTTTTAGTGTGAAGAAGCGAGGGCTTCTTTATTTATCTAAAAGCGTTCCGATTACTCCAGTGATCGTGGATCTCCATCTTAAATGAATTTGGAAGAGGCTTGCTACTTTTTGTGGTAGCCGCAGTGGGAATGATCCAGTGACAGAAAAGACACGGCCGTGGCACGTTCGGTATGCGGACCACTCAGAGAATCTACATGAGCTTTGCTTTGCTTTAGTTTTGGTCTAGTTTTCGCAAAATTATAGAATGAATTATCCTAACTGCTTTGGTTGTGCACTCTCGGTATTATTACGACCTTAGCCGGCAGGGTCGTGTGAAAGTTGGCGAATGTCTCTGGCGGGCTTGCAGAGCTCGCGGGTTGGATACAGGATCTTGAGTTACGAAGTCTTCCCCGGAGCACCTTTGCTAAGGCCCAGCCTTCACCTCCATCCGTTATGAAGTTCTCCTGATGGGCCTCACTAGTTGTGAGCGCCCCATTGGGAGGCTTGACTCAGTGGAGGCATGTTATCCGGAGGTCCTCGGAGTGAGACGAAAACCAGGACTCCTTAAGAGGAGACCCATCCGGCTGGGAGGTAGAGAGCCGGGGTTGGGACCTGCTTCATCACCCTACGCCCTTCTGTCAGGGTGCTGGGCAAGTATTGCACCACTAAGTGGGGTTAAAGGCTCCCAGAGTTCGTAGCCTCGCTCATTTACTGGCTGCCAAGGCAGATTCCTCGGGAGGTTTGTTGAGCAGTTGGAGGTTATACCCATCTCGGTTTGGAGTCCTCTGGCGTGGGCGAGCCTCCTCGCCGATGCGGAGAGACTTGCGGGGAGGCGTGTGCGATGGAGATCCTTGCTCTCAAATCTTGAGCTTCTTTGCTTAGTGCGATCTCGTCAATCGGGGATCTCGAGAGGTGTGGGTGCCTTTGATGGGGAGGGCTTTGACTCCTCCCTCCAAGGGGTCACCTCCGTAAGTTCTCGTGTCTTTTTGTGTCTGCCTTTATCTTGGTTTTGAGTTGCACTTTGACTTTATGTTGGGAATGTCGGCAGTGGCTACCCATACGAAAATTTTGGAAAAGAATTTGGTGTGAATGAGGGTCATGTCAAGCGCCCAGAGCCTCTGGCCAGTGGCTTCTCTGCCCACCTCGGTGACTATGGCTCGGATGACAAATATGACGGAGAAGCGTGAAGCTCAAGTACGATGAGGCAGCCTCGATGGCGCGAGCATGGTGGTAGGGAAGAGAGGCTGAGATGGCTTAAGAGTTCTTAGGGCGAAGCCGGGAGGTCAAGGATGAGGCTGCCGGTATCGAGAATGATCTCTTTGGCGGTGGCCGGGGATGGTGCGGGTTGCCCAGGCCCAGGCGCGGCGGTTAGGGAGGGGGGCGCGATCATCTTAGAATATTTAGCGGGTAGCTTGGGAAGGATTGCGGTTCAGAATGAGTTGCGTGTCGCCCGATCTTCGCGGAGCCGTCGCGAAGCTTAAGCTGTGAGCTGTGAGCGACCGATGAGTGCCATGGGTTACGAGGGGACGGACCTTGAGCGAGCAACTTTGTCGTCCAGAGGGGCGGAGGCGATGCGAGTTTGAGGAGATGAGCTTGCACTGATGGGCTTCCTAGATGGCTTTGCTTTCAGGAGGAGGGTTGCTAATACCTACGAGCTGGACCTTAACTGATATCCCAGCGAAAGAGGAGCGAGAAGAATCCTTTTAAGTAGGCGCTCGAGGAGAGCCACCATTTGCAGAGCCAATATCCTTCGCCTTAGTTTCTTAATCCCCAGCGCTTGATGTATGAGCCTCCTTGTGTAATTTTGCTTTGTTTTTTTACCTTAGGCTCCGGCATGGGAATGTATGTATTGTGTCGTTACGGGCTTTGAGAGCTTCGATGAATAGCGATTTCTATCCCTTCACTTTTCCCTATTGTGTCCCTTATCTTGCTTTTTGGTGACTGGATTGAGTGACTATATGGCGCTACGAGAAGTTGAGCTCTTGAAAACCCCAAATTTCTTTGAGGCTCAGTAGACTATCTGCTGGTGACCGACTTGAGGTATATGACCTTGTCTGGCAGTTGAGCTCTTGGCGAGTTCTTCGAGGCTCAGGTGGGCTAATGCGCATGGCCGAACCTGCTCCCGGAGCTGCAGGCCTTAGTTGAAGCGTTGAGCTCTTGGCCCGGCAGTTTAGTCGTGAGGCTGTCTGGGCGGCGAGACGACTCTTGGCTGAAGCCGCAGTTGAGCCGGTTAGAAGCGATTGAGCTCTTGGCGAAGCTCACGAGGTTTTTGTTGAGCTGCGTGAGACTATTCTTTGGCCCGGAACTGGCTCACGGGTTTGGGGGCGTAGTTGGCGATAGTTGAGCCTCTTGAAAATTAGGCTGCTTGAGGCTCAGTGGGCTAATCTGCTTGTTGAAGCGCTCGCAGGCTATAAGGCCTTTGTTAGGCGATTGAACTCTTGGCGAGTTGTTGAGGCTACGTGAGCTATTAATATGCACCGCGACGCTCACGGGCTACCATGCAGCCAGTTGACGATTGAGCTCTTGAGGCGAGCTGGCGAGGCTCGATGGGCTAATCTGCTTTTTGAGTTGAGCGGCTCTTTGGCTACCAGGCCTTAGTTGAGAAGTTGAGCTCTTGGGCGGGTTCTTGGGGCTCAGAGTGGGCTATGTGCTGGTGAGACCGCTCTTAGGTTGGGCCTTAGTTAAAACGGATTGAGCTCTTGGCGGTTCTTTGAGGCCGTGGGCCTAATCTGCACGGCGAGGCGGGCTGCGGGGCTCTGGGGCGCTTGGATTGGCGGTGCTTGACGGCTGCGGCTCAGGTGGTGTGACTGGTGAAGGCCCGGCTGCGGGGCTATATAGCCTTACGGCCGGTTGAGCTCTTAGAAGCGGCCCCAATTTCTTTGGGGCGTAGTGGAGCTGTGTGCTGTGACACATGGCGGAGTTGACTTCCCTCTGGGAAGAATCGAATAACTGGTAAGACTTTGCTGGAAGTTCTGGGCGACTGCGTTCCGACCGAGCTGCGCTGTTGTTATGGATGGTTCGTGCTTCAGAACAACTGTGTAACCGCTGTTGGGTGGCCTGCGGGGACCGCCTGTTCGTTGCCGAGAGGGCTTTGTTGACGTAATCCGTGGGTTGGAATCTGGGACGACGTTGATGATCATCGCGGCAAGGTGTTTGTGCTGTTACCGCTCTTGTGGGGTTGCTAATATTACTGACATAAAAAAGTGCGGGCAGCGGAAGAGTGCTAAAGAATGCATCATTGATGTACCAAAGAAAGAAACTTTTAATGCCTCTCCATGTCTCCTCTCTTTCTTCCTATTCTGCTTTCTCTTTCTCTTCTTTCTTCTCCTTTTCCTTCTCCTTTTCCTTCTCCTTTTCCCTCCTGTTCTCACTCTCTCTTCTTCTCTTTCTCTTCTTTCTTCTCCTTTTCCTTCTCCTTTTCCTTCTCGTTCACTCTCTTCTTCTCTTTCCCTCTCCCTTGCTCTCTTTCTTGAGATTTTTCTTTTGAGAGCGCATACTTTATTCATTCGAGATGTAAGGGATAACATGCGGTGTAATCAATTGTATCTTCATTGGAATAAAAAAGCGAAAAAAATTTTTGAAGCATGAATTTGTGTGATACGAGATGTATGTGAGCTTTCTGGGGAAAGTTTCTTGGCACGTGTACCATTTTCTTTCTGAGATGCCTTACTTTTTATTCATGGGATGTTAATAAGCTTAATCAGCGAACACCTGAGCTATTATCGAGGCGACGATACTTTATTAAGATTACAATCAGAGGTCTATTGATAGAAGCGCTTGAGGTGCTCGGCGTTCCATGAATGAGAATTGAATTTTTCCTTCCTCGATGCGGGTTTGTAGTTTACCGAGGTCGACTCGTGAGACACGATATAGGGGCGCGGTTAAGCGTTCTAGCTTTCCATGTGTAGGATCTTTCCTTAGGCGAAACTTTAAGACTAGGTAAGCGGGCTTTCCGCTCCCGGGTTTGACCTTTTGATCGTAAAATACCTTGTCGTCTTCCGCCCCAGTATTGTTAGTTTTAAATCACGTTCGAGGACTGATCTTTTCATCTATGAGGTCTAGGTTTGCGTGAAGAAACCTCTTAATTACATATTCAGCTTGCGATTGATCCTTGGGGATTTTAATCAATCTCGACGGGGCTACCACCTCGGTCTGCAGAAGGTATTCAGGCAGAATGGGGTCTCTGAGTTGCTGACTTGCGTGTAGTTTTGTATGCACATAACACCTCAGGGAGGTATTCTACCCATTTGCCTTTTAGATCTTCGGCTTGGTCTTCAGCGCTTTAAGGGTTCGATGGTGACCTACCTTGTCCGTGGATTGTGGATAGTAGGGGCAGTAGTAGTTCACGAGAATCCGAGAGCTCGGCACAGAAATTCACGAACTTAGGATTGTCGAATTGCCCATTGTTTGACACGAGGCTGCCGGGGATGCGAACTGCGCATATTATGGCGCGCCGACGAGTTCAGCGTGCCTTTTGTTACGTGATATTAGCGATGAAACCGACTACGCCCATTTGGTGAAATAATCCCTTGCTATGGCGATAAATTTGCATTAGCCCTACCGATATTAAGGCATGGCGAAGGTCCCGATATGTCAATTGCGAAAAAGGCGGGGCTTGCATGCGGCGTCGGTGTGGCTTTACCGGGATGGGAGGTGAGATTTTGGCGTGCTCGAAACTATACGTTTTTGACTAATTCTGTTAAGTCCTGAGCATTGTGTAGACCCGATATACCTAGTAAGACCTTTCCTGCCCGATGCAGAGCTCGATGTGATTTGCATACACCTTCATGCACTTCCCTCAACACGTAGTCGGCGTCTTCCTTTACAATGATCTTGAGGATGGGTGTGAAGAAACCTCGCTTTCTATAAAGGAGCTCCCAGATTGAATGATGAACTGGCCGGAGACCTCGTGACCTAAGCGATGCCTCATTCATAGTTAGTTTGGCGGTAGTCCTTTATTAAGTAGTCCCGAATGGGGTCCGTCCATTTCGGCTCGAACATGGCCAAGGGAGACCCCGCCGTTGTTGAGGTGAAGACTCTGGGTGCTCGGCGAGTCGATCTGTGAGGTCTTCTTGGGAGGTTTGTTTCGATTTCAGCCCCAAGACATATGCTCATGAATTCTCTACTTTTGGTATGTGTCGACTTTGAACTGTCTGAAGGCTTTAAGTAATTCCCGTACCTTTTGAGGGTATAGGATCATTTTAAGCCTCTGGCTTCATGAGGTCTTCTATTTGCTTCTTGCTACCGGTGGGTGCATACCTCTGGGCGATCAACTTCCATTGAATGGGTGAGGTTAAGCCTAGGCCCTGTGACCTCATACCGACCTCGTTGTTGGGAGCTTGGAACCCAGATCTTAGCGCATATTCGATATCTATACCTTCTGGGGAGGGCAAAATTAGATCGACACCACTTCCTTGAGCATTGGTAGCCGAATGCATGGATAGCCTCGAATGCAGGAGACGGGGCGTCGTTTGGTGGCTTTAGACAGCTTTGCAGGTGAATTCCATGTGATCTTTGCTTGAATCTGCCTTTTATTGTTGTTTTTTGGTTTGTATCTAATGTCGAACTCGCTCGACTCATGGCCCACTTCCTTGGTCTTCAGAGGTCTCTGAGTTTGTGTAGGACACGCTTCATTAGTGTGTTGGGTTTCAATGGTATGAGCTTGGAAGTAAGGGTGGAGTTTTTCGGTTGTAGTTACCAGCCTTGGGACCAATTTCTCCATCTTTGGATACCTCTCACCGCCTCACGGAAGCTCGGTACCTTCTGTGGGTATTTGGGTCTTTGCACTCGGTCTTGTCTGCGATCAAGGCAGTTGGTTGAAGAATATGAAAGCGACAGTGTGAGTCAGAGCTCTCCCTCGGAGGGGACTTACGAGAATGGGGAGAGCTGGATAGGATTTTTAATCTTTGCGCGAATCGCTTCTTGCCGCATTAGTGTCGTCCCATTGGAAGGCCTTTTGAACCACGAAGAACCGACCGCTCTGTCGATAACACCGAACGTAACGGCTTTACATGCAACTATCAGCGAGTTAAACACAGACTTCTTTATGTGATAAGCTGACGGCATGTCGAGCGAAGCTCTTGTCTAGGTTTGCATCTATTCGGTTCACGGCCCAACTATAACAAAACCCGATAATTTTAATTTGAGACCGAAAGCACATTTGCATTGGATTCCAACTTCATGTTGGCGCTCTTTAAGATCTGGAATGCCTTTGACGGACGTGTGATATATAGAGCTGGCGTGAATTAGTTTTACCAGCTGCATCATCATACATACCTCGTGATGTCCACTGTTGCCCACGGAGCGTCTGTTCCTGGCCTCTGGTAGTAGCTCGCGTTTTTTGCTTCAGACGTACTTTCGATAAATGATGGGTCCCTTGCCACGGCGTGAATGGGTCTTTTCTTGATCGTCGGGATCATCTTCGATCACGGTTGTGCCGGAGAAAGCATCCGTGAAGGTGGATCACTCTCCCTACTTGAGAAAAAGAATCACACGAATGGTCACGACATTACAGGATTGAGATAAGCGCTATTCATTTCTCGACCTTCGAAAAAGCGCTTTGCCATCGGAGGGCGACGGAACACCACCGTCGTCTTCTTGTTGTTTGTTTGCGGGTTGCATCAAGCCCCGGCGAATGCCTAGGCGATCCGTTGACTACGAGAGTGGGAACTACAATTGAGCGTATGCGCATGCAGGAAGCGAAGTAATCCCAGAAATTTGGTGCATACCGTCGGCTGACGCCTGCATACCATTGGAAAGCATCTGAATCAGCGAGAGTTAGGCGTGAAGTGATGAGAAGTTGCACGACGCGGCGATCAGCATGCGTCTACACCCAGCGCCAGCTTAGCAGAAACTCTTATATGAGCGGGTAAAGCCTAAGGTGTTTCGGTTGAAGCGTCGCGGTCTTGAGAAAGTCTTAGAGATCTCTGGAACCATGCAAAGAAATTTGTAGCTGAAGGACCTTTGCGTAGTAAGCCGCCCCGAATGGGAGAAGCGAAAAAAGAAGGATCTGTATGAATAAAACGGATGGGAGCCCTTGTACTGGGGCTGTGGAATGTCATGCACTTGAAGGTATTATCGATAGAAGAATATCTTTTATTTTTGCCTACTCGCATGTCTTATATGTTTTTCTTGCCATATCTGGTCCAATTAAAGATTTACGGACGGCACAGGTAAAATGACCCTATCCAGGCCGACCGTGCGCCAGCTTTGCATCTACCACCACAACTAGTAGGGTACAAAGGTGGGATGACCACCACGATGAAATGACTTTGATGGCCGGCATGGATAACATCGGCGGTGAAATTTAAAGCGGATGGCACGAATCGACGACGCGCCAGGCCCGACATGGATAACTGCTATCCCTATATTTGCGGTCAAATTTAAGCAGGATAAGCGTGGTAAAATGATCTATCCCAGGCCCGGCATGCGGATAATATCTCTTGGTCAAATTGCGCTTCGGATCGTGGCGATAGATGACTATCCGTGCAACGTAAACGACTTATCTGGCGGTGAATTAAAGCCAGATGGTGTGATCAAACCGACCTATCACATTGACATAGGCAACATCTAAATGGGTGGTTAAAAGCCACGATGGTAGCGTAAAATGACCTGTAGCCCGGCATGGATAACGCATCTAAATGATCGAATTCAAAACCGGATAAGCGCGATAAAATGACTATTCGGTAAACATGGATAACATCCGTGGTCAAATTTAAAAAAACTTGGGATAGCCTTGATAAAATGACCTATCGACCCGGCGTGAATAACATCTAGCATGATCAAAATTTAAAAGCCAGGATGGTGATGAAGGCGACCTATCAGGCACCGACATGGGTAACGCCTGGTTGGTCGAATCTGAAAGCCCGGATGGATCGATTAAAATGACTGTCACTTGGCGCCAGATAACATCTGGCTGGTCGAATGCAAAAGCCGGATGTGGTGGTAAAATGACCCCTGTTAAGCCCGACATGAAACATCTAATTTGATCTGGATGCAAAGCTTCCCGGATGGCGTAGTGAATGCGACTGTGGGGCGACCGATGAGCGGCCCGTCCGGAGCTCCACGTACCAGGATGATTTACACGCGGTCTGCAGTCAGATGGTGCGCTTAACAAAAAATCAATACAAACTCGCGTAGCGCGTTATCAAAACGTACAGCGGTATCGAGCAAAAGTAGCGAAGAAGAAAGGATGTAAATTGTTTGGTGCGAAACGAAACGATCTGAGTCTCTCCTCCGCAAAGCATTGACCTACGAAGTTAGCGGCGCTCCACTTGCCGCATGGTACGAGCGAGTAGAACCCATCGAAAAGAGTCGCCTCCTCTCGATTGGCGGTCGGCGAGTTATTCTCGGATGCTCCTCCTGCTTGAAGCTTTGCAGGATCGAGTTGAGCGACATCTGAGGGTCTTGAGGAGCGGCGAGTTTGCGAAGAACTACGAAGGTTAACGGAACGAAGGATCGGCGTTCCATCAGGGATATGATGCTTTGCTCCATATGTTGTTGATAATAAAAACACGAAACCATAGCCATAGTTGAGCAGTGTGTATTGCATGTTGAACTGCGGCCTCCATGCGCCTCTCTATCATTGTGACCTTTTCGGGCTGGCGAAATCATCGCTTTATGGTCCCGAGCTCAGTCGAGAAACGCTTATGCATCAATGACATTTTCTTCCCTGCGCGCCGTCGAAACTTCCCGCTGCGGACAATGCCTTACGAGCAGCCACACTCAAGCTTCCAGCCCTCGGCGGTACTTTCGCAACCGCTAAAGGCAGCACGATAACCGGGCGGATAGCGACCGCCCGGTCTCGGCGGCCCCATGGCGCACCTGGCGGCGTGCCATCCTCTTGTATAGCGGGTGGCTCTTTAATTCATAGCCTCCGGCTCAGCGGCGATGCATGGCTGTCCTCTTAATGAAGCACTCACATCTCGCTACGCGCCATTCTAGGCGGACATATAATCACGGTAGTTCGAATCCGCCCAGCGGGCTTCGAACTCTCTTGATCTTTGAGCCTTGATGTTCGAAATAGCGGCCCGGCGACTGCGACCGGTAGGAATATCTGAAATCAAGCATTGGCACCGCGAAACCCGTTATCTTTACCAGTTTGATGGTGACGTGATTACGGTTCGCGGACTTGTATCGTAGATGTCATTTGGATGTCTTCGCCGGATCGCCAGGAAACGCTCAGTGCGTTCTCGCGAGACCATGCCCCGAAACTCTGAACTGTAAGTCATGTGCGAGATGGGGTGGTTGTCGGCTACGGACTCTCAGCGGTGGAAAGGCTTGATGGCGCGTAATCGCTTGCCATGCTTGGCGGGGGGCCAGGCCTGTTTCGGAGGCTGCAGGCCCGACGGAGCATAACGATCGGATCCTGTCCGATCGTTCGGAAGTAATGGGCCTTACTTGACGGGACGCAAACCAGGCTTTGCTAGGTTGACCCTTAGCTCGATCGGGAAGGATTACTGTGAGGTGTTTTTGCGGGCGGCGTGGCCTTTGCTTGCGCTGGCGGATCGACCTCGCCAAACTCTGGCGACCTGCGCCCTCGTTCGATCATGGGCCCCGGTCGGGGCGGGATGATAATCGCTTGCACCGCGAACCTCCCTCAGCGGCTGGTGACTAGGTCCATGATCTAGGTAGGCGTCTTCGGACTCATTCTGCCGGCTCATTGCCGCTTCCTCTTGCTGACGACATAATGATCAACACGACCTCGTCCTTCTCTCGCCTCCCTTTTTCTCTTCCTCAAATCTGGAGATCTTCGTGTTCGGCGGCACTAACCTGGGGGCAATCCTCACATAGACAAAGCGGCGTTTGTTGCCAGATGCCCTGATCGATCTTTACCACTGGAGGCGAGACCACCACTGCGTCAATGGGGAGCCATTAAGATGGTACTCTGGACTTCTCCGTGGCCAGGAGCGGGATGGGTAGAGCCCAGAATCCCCATAGGGAAGTAAGGCGACCCCGTCTGTTGTCCAGGCACCACGCACCGCGACTCGATGCCTCGACTCTTGGGTCCGGAGGGAGCATATGCCAAAATGAGCGCGGATTCTGCTTGATGACAGGTGCTCCCCGCTTCCCACACCTGATATGAAGGCAACGGTTAAGGGATGACCAAAAGGGGTGTATGGGAGGCGAGTTTGCGCCTCGACATATATATTATTTGGAGTTAACGGGGGCAAGACGCTGCTCTTGTAATAGCTCATGCTCGAAAATCTCCAATAGCCGGGGAATCTTCTCTAAGCTCGACTTCTCCACTGATCACGACTTTTGCCTTGCACGGGCTTTCCACACCTGAACAAACGAGTTAGTCCATCGTAACACCACAATATCTAGAAGAAGCCGATCGAAGCCATATTCAACTTGAGCCACACACACAGGAAGGCGAGACTGTGTGTGTGAGCAGGAGACAACGGGTCTCATCCAAGGGGTCCCCTCACTAGCAATTTTCTTTGCCTTTGTCTTGGCGAGTGGGAGCCATTAACAACCTGAAGTCGGGGCCACGAGCGAAGCGTAAACATCGAAGCCCACACCTTGCCTATTCTCGGAAAGTAAATAATGACTCACGGCAGAGATCGGGGACAGTACGGATGGTTTAATGCAGCGACAGCAGATTATACGGATAGCGTTGGGGTGGAGCGAGAGGTCGGGCGCCCGGGTAAAATGTAAAATTTCTTTAACTATGGATAGCACGGAGCGTGCCAGCTGAGATGCTCAGTGCTGCCGTTATTGTTCTCCATCGAGAGTAGACTCATCGCCTATCCTGGCATCAATTGGAGGTCGATGTTATCGGCACCTCGCGATGGCTTTGCTCCTCCATCGTTGGGACCTTACGTGATGCTGCCCAGGAAAAGCGCCGCTCGGGTGCCACGCCGCTGGCGACCACTTGTGGAAGTTTCTTCACCGCCCCTCGCGCCGTTATAAGCGGTCGAGAGGGAGAAAGAGAGCGAATATTAGACTGAAGCCATACCAAGTTGAGGTGCAGGCATGCCCCAGCCGCGGGGGCGACAGGTTTTAAACTGGCTCCCTCCTCTGACCCCCGGGTTCATACGACTGACTAGTCGTTCACTGGGTTCCACATTCTTGGGGCGGTGATTACCTATGAAATGAAGGTGCCTGTAATGGCTCACGAGCGAATGCAACGTTAAACCGTGTTATGAAGGATAGCCTTGAGAGAGGGAAGCGATTAAACCCCGAAAATGACGAAAGGAAAAGAGTACGACTTAATGATGCTATCCTCTATATATCGGCCTTTAGGGCACAACGGTCAGCGTTATTACCGATGACTAATCGTATGCGGGATTTCAACCATCGGCGGCGCTTAGCGCTCGCTAGCAGCGCGATGATGGGCGAAGGGTGAGCGGCCCGGGGCCCTTCACTCGAGCAGTAAGTTAATGGCCGGCGGATTAATAGCTATATATTGGCCAGGCCCCAATTAGGTAGGATGTCCGAATACGCCATACATAGAATTGCAATAAGACAAAAGCGGAGTCGAGGCTGATTTTATTAATTGCACTAAAAGGGTGTTCGGCATTACATGAAATGTTGTCTTGTTACCAAGCAATCATATTAATACGATCGACTAACATTGAACTTACAAGACACCCAGAAATCTGAAAGAAAAATAAGCGAGAAGCATCCCACCATGCAGAGCAGAAAGAAGGCGCTATAGAAGCTAGAAGAGGAAAAGATGGAGATGGAAATTTGAAAGAAGTGGAAAGCTTGAGAGATCCTGCGAGGATTCGATGGGGGTCCCATTCAGGATTTAAGAACCGCAGGCCACCTTGAACAGACCGGGCTCACGCCGAGCCATGCGGTCTGCGGCGTCCATGCTTGGAAAGCGCGCCGAATGGCGATCACCCAAACATCCTTCATCCTGCCGATCCTAATTACGAGTCACCGGCTCAGCGTTCAATTATCCTTCTGCGAGGAGGGACATGGATAACGATGGGGAATGACGAACCTCATCACTTTTCCATTTTATTGCGGCAACCTGGGTCCCGGGATCTTTCGAAGCAGCCTATAACGTATCTAATGCGGTTTCAAAAAGTTACAAAATTCACATTACAATTCAACAACATTGATGGTCTATTGTTCCCCATAATATGACGGTCAAGCTTGTCCTTACTAGAAGCGAGGGCGATCACCCTCCACGAAAAACCGAGAGAAAAATGGGGGCATTGTGTGGGTACCATGGGCGGGCTCGGTTCCTTGGCCGGCCTTGGCCTCGGTTCCCACCTTGTCGGCATAACTGGGGGCCCCGATGGGACCGGGCCTGGGTTGGCAGGCCGAGACAATGGTAGGCTGCAGAGGCCGGGCGACTCTCGCGAGTGCTCGACGCCTCCTCTTATCCGAGACCGCCTCCATTCTGACGCACCCGGGTGCACGGTTGCCTCTTCACGGAAGCTTCCTTTCCGGTCGGCAACTTCACGAGCGAAAGCTACTTGACCGGCTCTTACGCGATATAAGTATATGTTCTCCCGAAGAATCGGTCATTCTTGCCTCGGCGGAATAGGAAGGCACTCGGCGGCGGATTAGAAGCGATTCACGTAAGAAAACAATCGTCGCCAGTAAGAGTCACCTTCCCATGGCTATGGGAAGAAATCGTCCACTCTCGAAGGTGGATTCCTTTCTCCCTCATAAAGAGAATGTCGTATAGAATGAAGTCTGACGTTACGGATTGAGATAAGCTAACATTACATTCTCGATCGCTTCCAAAAAAGCTAACTGTCGTCGGGAGAGACGACGAAACACCATCGTCGTCTTCTTGTTTGTTTTGCAGGTTGCAGCCAACTGGTGAATGCCTCGACGATCCATTAACTCTTGGAATTCCAAAGACTACAATAGGCGCTCTGATGGAGTTCTCCAACTCGTCATTGTCCCTTGTTGACCGCTAGCTCACTTTCATGAGGCAGCAATTTTCAGCTTGATTAGCTTCTCTGAAAATCAGTTTAAGCTCTACCTTCCAACGCCATTTCAACATTTCTCTGAACCGTTCAACCAGATTACTGAAGAGGTTTCGCATCGTTTCCCCTCTAAGAATCCAATCAAGAACTTGCTGAGAATCTGTTTCTGCTACTAAATGTTGGAAACCCATCGTCCAAGCTGTCCGTAACCCAACCACGGGCTCCCTAAGTTCTGCTTCCTCCGCCATGCAGGCATTTTGATGGAAAGAGAATCCTCCCAGCCAGTCATCCTTGCTGTCTCTCAAAACTCCTTCCCCTCCGGCCATGTCATGTCGTAGGCCTTGAAACTCCCGTCCGTGTTCAATTTAACCCAACCCCTTTGAGAATGGTTCCATCCAACCCAAGAGATGTTTCCCATATAACTCCTGCTCGAAATAATTCTCTGATTAGAAAAGGCAGACCTTATTTCACACATGTATCTTTTTAGATGCTCCAATTTTTGGTTCAGACCTATTTCTTTCTTGTTGAAGATCAGGTCGTTTCTCAACTTCCAAATTCATCACACAGCCGTCGCGAATTTCTCTCGCCAATTCCCTTCCCCATCTGTCCTGATTTTCCTCTATAGGTTCCAGCTGACCCAGTCCTTGAAATTCACTCCTTGGATTGTCGTGTGCATTCCTTTCTCCATTAGGTGCCCCCATAAGGCCTTCGTCTTCCTACAGTATCGAAACAGGTGATCTAGGTCTTCAGCTTCGTCTGGGCAACAATTGCAGCAGGGATTAGAGGTGAGTTTCCTTCTGTATCTCTCCATGTTTGTCAAGATTCGTTCATGGTGTACCAGCCATAAGAACATTTTGATACATTGAGGTACTTTGTGTTTCCATATCATGGACCACCTGCCATTTGGGCTACACCATGGGGTTCCTTTTATTATCGACTTTACTGAGAAAACTCATCATGGTTGAAACTCCAACACAAATCATCCTTCAACTCCTCTTCTCGCACCTGCAGACCGGTTCAGTTGGCAGGAGATCGTCTGCCTGGGAAATTCTCCATCTGCTCCCACTTCCAACCTCTTTCTCTGACAAGGCCTTGACGCTGTTAGGAAACATCCAAAAGAGATTTCATGAGTTGCTAATTTGGGGTGTCTCTTCCAGCCGGCTATCCCTCCAAAACAATGTGTCTCTCCCATTCTGAATTCTCATCCTCGCTCCTTAAAATTATTTTAAATTAATTTAAATCTATATTTTAAATTATTTTGAATATAATTTATTGATTTTATATTTTCTTTTATCACCTACCTTAAAATTGAATAACAAATATGGGTAACATCAGTACAATAATTTTAATAAAAGAGAGCAACACGATATCAATATGGGACATGAGATACATTCCTTTTCTGTATGTCGCTACAAGTAATATAAATAATGGTAGAGAAAAATCCGAGAGAAAACCAGTAGAAAATGTAGGTTGAGTTGAATTTTCAATATAGGCCAAGTTTTGTTAGATTGGTAGTTGATAGCTAATTATAAATTACTACGAGTAAAGCATCTTATAGTTGATTGAAGGTAAATTTATCTATATAAAAATGATAGAGAGATCTAAAAACAATGAATTTATAACGGTGATAGCCGAGACTTTGAGTGAGAGTGGTAGAGATGGACAAAAAAATAAGTTAAGAAAAGGTTAATATCAAAATTTCCAATAATACGAATACATAAGCAAAAAGGCCACAGGTGGGGATTCTTGAATTTTGCTATGAAAAATAATGTAATACCACACCCTATACAGGAGTCAAAAAGACTATTTCTTTTCTATCTATAACCTATATTTTTTGTTCACATTTGAGTAGATTTTGGTTCCTTCTATTTTCATGTCATCTAAAACAATTATTAAAAGTAAGTACAATAAACTCTAATCACATATCAAACAAATTGTTTTTAAATAATCATAGATCTATTATTATTATTTTATTATAATGTTAAAGAGATTAATAATCGGGACATTAACCATAGTTTATTAAATATATAATTTATGATAAATAAAATTAATTGTAATATTTAAAATTTCATCTTCTTTTTTATTTCTATGTCAATATATTTATAATCATGTCATAAAAATTTCATTTCAAAATAGGATTTATTTTGAGTTATGAATTTTATCATAAATAACTAAAATTAAAAAAATTAATATCAAGTAAAAATAAATTTTGAATTTGTATAATTATCACAAATAAATTAAAACAAACTTTTATTTAAAATATTTATCTGTATATAAAATAATTAAGGATAAAATTTCAAACATAAATTTATTTCAAACATAATTATTGAATAAAAATATGATCTCGAATTATAATATCATATATTTAGTTTTGTTCCAAAGATAGAGGCAACCCAAACCTTACATCCCACAAAAGATTTTTCTGGGTATAGAGAGGGCTAGCTAATCTTGCTGATGATCTAGGAAATTTCCAAGGAGGTTCTGCTCCATATTCTTAAGTTTCCCCGTGGGAGGCGAACACCGTGCTAGGCAAGTCGGTCTACCGTCTTGTTCATTTCCTGAAAGACATGCTTCGTATCTATTCTCCAATTCCAGGTCAAAAGCTCATGGCATTCAGCTGTTAGATTTTTGTGGCTGCTACTCATTCCAGCCTGGATTGAGCAATTATACTTGGATAGAATCAGTTTCTAGTACTAACAAGCGGATTCCTTTCTGCCCAGAAACATAACGAAGAGGCCATGTATGACTACCCACATCTCCGCCTCCGAGCGGTGCTGAAACCAAGATTAACAGAGATACCAACCCAATTCCTTGGTTATCGAATAATTCCTCCTCCTCCAGCCTGTGCTTCCTGCTTTGAAGCTACCATCAATGTTCAGCTTGAGCCGCACCCTCTGGCGGTGGAGACCATCAACCCACTCATTTCGGTAGATACCTTGACGACCTTGCATAAGGTGGTCTCAGTTAGAGCTTCATTCATCTCTTTAACATGATGCCTTACCACCTTCTTACCTTCTCCCCCTGCAGCAGTTCTTTATTACTGAACACGCCTTCATTTCTCCATCTCCATATTTGCCATAATGGGTCGCAAACTCCTCCTTCCACGGGCCGTTCTCACCTACTGCCCCATTGATCTTTAGATTCCTTTCAACCCAATCCGTGAAAGGTAGGTTATGCAGATGATGCCACTCACTACTGACCATCATGAATTGCCTCCAATAGTTTTTCACTCGACGACACGACCTCAAGACATGACTGAGGTCTTCTAACTCTCCCGGGCATGAAAGGCAATAGGGGTATGAAGTCATTTTCTTCCTAAATCTTTCTTGGTTTGTCATAAGTTTCCCATGCTGAATAAGCCATAGCAGATTTCTAATTCTTGGAGTTACCTTCAGCTTCCACAGGATACTCCAAATCCCTTCAAGGGTGTTTTTCGACTCTCGCATGGCAAGTTTATAAGCAGACTTGGTAGTAAAATTCGGATAAGGGCAGGACCCAAACCAGTGACCATCATCATTGTCATCCTCCTGAGCAAAATTAGGACGAGCCTATCCAGTGTTTTCAGGCAGGTATTTCTCCAACAGCCTACTTTCACCACGCTTCTGAGTATGTCAATAATCCTTCACTGGTTTGAAAGAAACTGGAGAGGGGTATTTCCTGAGTAGTTTGAAACATCAACGAGGTTCCACTCAACCACTTATCAGGCCAAAACAAGGTCAATTTTCCATTTCTAACATCTGCCCTTGAGCCTTTATGCAGAATCTCTACTGAGGTGATTCTTTCATACGGACGAACCCTGTTTGCTCTCAGAGATTTACTCAGATCAACATCTCCTCTCACATTTTTTTTTGAGGATAACTTTTGCCCATAAGCTCTCTTTCTCCTGGAAAAGCCTCCAACGTAATTTGGCTATCATGGCTTTGTTCATTTCCCTCATTCTTCTAATTCCCAGCCCTCCATTCCTTTTGCAGTTAGTGATAGTCTCCCAATTGACATGATGAGCTCTCTTCGTTTCAGATGCACCCCCCAATATAAAATTCAGAGTGAGCTTCTCAATCTAGTCACAAACTCCAACTGGGTTGTGGATAGTTTGCATTGTGAAGACCAGAATAACAGAGAGAACCGCCTATGCCAGAGTAACTCTCCCTGCCATTGTGAGAGAACCTTAGTCTTCTAGCTATCCAACCTATAACGAATTCTATCAATCACCTGCTGGAAATGGGCTGGCCCAATGCGACCATGTATGGATGAACAGGGAGTACCGACAAATAGCTAATGTGGGTGTGTTCGAATATCCTGGAGATTTCCTGGCTCATTTCCCTGTAACAAACTCTTTTGAAAAGATGTTTAGATTTCTGGTAATTAACTTTTTGTCTTGAGGTGTGGAACATAATTTCTGTAAGCATTTCATAACCACCCTGATTTGGTCAACTGACGCCTCAACAAATAAGATTAGGTCATCTGCAAAGAACAAATGGGATAATTTAGGACCATATCAAGATGCTTTGACTAGTTTCCATTGTCCGGACTCGACTTCGGCTTGTATAATGTGGCCCAGGCGCTCCATATAGAACATAACAAATAGATATGGGGATCATTGCATCCTTGCCTGGGATCTTGTGTAGGTTCAAACCACTACAACCTCTTCCCATTCCATAAAATTGCCATCCTGCTTGATTCCACACAGTGCATGATGTTGTCAACCCATTTCGTAGGAATCCCAGTGCATGACAGGGTGTCTTTGATAAAGGGCCAAAAGAGGGGATCGTAAGCTTTGGCGACCAGGAACAAAACTACATTGGTTAGGAGCAGTTATTCTTGCCATAACTCTTTTCAGCCTATTTGACAGAGTCTTCGTAATCAACTTATTGCCGACGTTGCATAGACTAACGGGCCTCATATCTGCCAGTGTTTCTAGGTGGCTCACTTTCGGTATCAGTGTCAAGAGAGTGTCATTTACTTTAGAGGGAAGACTCCCTGAGTCAAGGAAGTTCAGCACGAACTCACTGAGGGATGTGCCTACTGTGTCCCACATCTTCTGATAGAAACCAGCATGCATGCCATCCACACCCGACGCCTTATAGGACGCCATCTCGAGCATCAAGGCTATTTTAATTTCCTCCTTGTTATAAGCAATTCAACATATGTTGAACTTCCTGGTACAGGAGGAAAACCATGAGGGTAAATTGGTAAATGCTCGGACGATTCTCCTCTGTATAAAGGTTACAATAATAATGTACTAGTGATTCCAAGCAGAATGTGGGTCAGGAAATCCACTCCTTCATTTTTAGGCATGTGATCCTTTCTTGTTGTTTATGATGGCTGAGGTGATAAAATTGGTATTCATGTTCCCCAAGTAATCCATCTCTCGAGACCGTGGTACCACATTATCTCTTCGTTTGAGCTGCCCTCTAACTCATTTTGCAACTTCCTTTCTAGCTTGATCATCCCCCCATGTCTTTGAGTTTGTACATGTCTCTATATTCCCGTAAGTCTAGCCCAAAGTAATCTCTTTCTTTTAAAGATAATGCCAAAGTGTTCCTTATTCCAGTCGGTGAGAGCAGTACTATTATTATTGGTGTTTTCCAGATAGAGAGCCGTCGCCCTCCAGTGACTCCATTACTCTCTTGAAACTGGAATACCATCCAGGCTGCCTGGAACTTCTGGAAAATGTACATTGGGTGGCAAGTGAGGCTCTCCACTCAAATTGATTAACACAGCCGCCACACAGGTACATGATCTGAATTTAATTTTGGTAAGTGTCTGACTATAGCAGTTTCAAACAGAGATCTCCATTCCATGTTGCACAGATCCCGGTCTAGCCTTGCCCCTTGAAAATTCCTCCTATTATTACCATTAGTTCATGGAAAGGGTCCATCAAAACCCAAATTTGACTAAACGGTGGTCCGACACCCATTCCTGAAATCCCGAAACATTTCAGTTTGTCTAGTTTGACTGGGTCGAGACTTCATTCCTGCCATAACCGAATTAAAATCTCTTGTCGCCAGCCAGATCCTTTGTTCATCACTGGCTGAGATCATGCCATAAATATCTCCTCAAGGAGGGGTTAGGGCTAGCATAAATCACCGAAAAAAGGCCATTGAAAGGTACCTTAGACGATCAGGGGTGGTGAACTGTGGTGTGTGCTAAGGACTTTAACCCCGATGTGCTCTTTCCAGAAAACTATATTCTCCGCTATAACCGACTTCACTTTGACCTATAAATCGAACTCCAAAAGAATTGCAAATTTT